>QGSO01000188.1:805609-1111292 GCA_011037825.1 Carya cathayensis
GAAAAAGGGTAGGAGCCTAGGTAATAAACTTCAATCCTACGTTTTGGGATCCTCAAATAATTCAACGGTGAATTAAAACACTGATTAAAAACGCGTAAATGTTTTATTTTAAATAAAACACTTTAAATAAAACACCACGATGAATTAAGGTAGAATATTATTTTATAAACTAAAATTTATAAAATAATATTTCCTCATCATTATATAAAATGATAAAGTACCGTTAATTAATCGAAGATGATAAAACCAATTAATTTAAATAAGAGTTTTCAACGTAAAATTAAACATCTTAATATCTTAAAACAACTAAAATATTTAATCTAAGTAATTATCCACAATTATAATATTTTCAGAGCTCATTAAATTATTATAATTGTGCTACTTTAAAAACAAGCTTATCTAATACTTTGAAATTCGATGGATAAGATCCGGGAAAACGCCATCGAGGTACAACGCTTAGGATAAAACTGTTCATGATTTTACAGCTGTCGGTGAAGAACAAATTACGTGATTTACGGAAAAGATAATCTATACGCGTGATTCCAGATGAGGGTAAAGACGAGAGAGATGTGATTGCTGTCGGGAAAGAATCCAAAACTGATAATTTTAGCGGGCTGTTACAATTATGATATCCATTTCATATCTATATCTCTTCTGCACTTTAGGTCTTAAAGTTCGGTCAAGAACTCTAAGGAATCTCTATCCTTTATGTATATACATCTAATACATTTTAATGCATCTAAATGAATATTAGGTGTAAAGTTGATGATGTTGGCATGGTGAATATAACTTGGAGTGTAATTGTAGCAATGGAGTACTCATTCATGATAGAATCCATTGTCCCCATGTGGCATCCTTATCAACTTCTTGAAGAAAATTTAAATTCTCTTTGAATTTGATAGGCTTTATATTTGGATATGACAACAGATATTGTGATACCCCTAGCAATCCATTTCTATTACATAGGCCACGTCTGACACACAAAACTGGGTCATGCATCCTTTTGAATTTTAACTATTAGAGTTAATCCTAAGATATTATTGTGTTCAATAGGTTACATAAGGTAGTATATAACAACATACCATACCAGATAAAACAAAAACAAGCACAAAAAAAAAAAAAAAAAACAAGGAATCATAGTATTATCTCATTATATATACAGTTGCATGTAGAGAAGTAATGGTAGTCAAAAGTGCTATGCAAATAACCTTGTTAATCTCTTCACAATAACGGTTGATATACTGTGAGAGGAAAGCCCTATGTAATGAAGGGGAGTAAAGGGTGAACAACTCACTTGAGGGGTAAGACCATGCGTACGTGCAGGTTATAGGATACCATGAACAATTAATAGTGAACAATGATAAATGTGTGAATTTGGAATAAGACAACAAAAATATAAAAGAATAAGTATGTTGATAAATGATTGTTTATTTGATGTCTTCTTCATATAATATGGCTTTGTTATATTCAATTTTGTATTGATAATTGATGCAATTAATGATAGTAATTCATTTAGATTAAAGTGAAAAACCTATATGTCATTTGTTGCACCTTTATATTGTTCAATATTTGCTCATTATAAATTGTTCATGATAATCTGCTTACTTGTTCACATTATTGGCACTAACTTCATTTATTGAGTTGTTGAACTTCATCCCTTCCCTTCATTATTCTTTTTAGATGGAGCTACACAATAGCACAATCATTGAGAACTTTACAAGCCCAACAATTATCATCATTGTAGATAACCATAACCAAAATCTAGTTACTGTATAGAAGAATGCAAATTTACTCTTGGGCAACTACCCATCCCATGATAATAAATGACCAATAGCAAGATGTAAGGGGAAACTGTTGGTTTCTCTCTAACATCCCAATATTAGAGTTATACTATCTACCAGCCGCCACAGCCATGGTAATCCTTACGCCTCCATCAGGAAATGGGTACCCAGATTTTTCCGTAGAGGACCTGTTGCTTGAGGAGGGGATCTGAGTGGGACTTATTCATAGGAAAGGTAGAAATATTTTCACGGTTGTATGGGATGGAAATATAATTATGTTTTCATCTTATGTATAAGAAAGAGTTGTATCTTTTGTTGGCCATATTATGATGTTCTTGACCTATTCACTTTCATTAGCCACTCTTACAAAGTACTCGCTACCAAGTGTGCATTTTGAAATAGAAGTGTTCGTTGTTTGGTGAGCAACATATATAGGAAAGATAGTGCTCATCAACCAGACGAATAAGCATAAGAATGAATATTTCTCTAGTGCTAGGCAAGCATTACGAGACTCAGGTACTCGCAACATAACAAGTGATAGCGCTCGCCATCTCTGCAAGTGAGGTAAAGTGCCAACCCTAATATAAGCATTATGAGGTTCAGTTGCTCCCTCCTTGGCGAGTAATGAAAAGAACAATAGTGCTCAACATCTTGACGAGCAATATAAGGAACAATAATGTTCACCATCTTCGCAAGCGATGTAAGGATTAATAGTGCTCCCCACCTTGGCGAGCAACCTAAATGGATAAGCTCGTATGGTATGTGAGCAATAGGGTTGGGCAAAAACTTCCTCACTCTAACATTCGACACCTGCACTGAGTCTGATAAAAATCAGAGTTAGAGTTTTTGCCCAACAAATTATCGGAGTCAAAGTTGTAGCCAAGATTGGCTTTGAACTCCGAATATTTGAAATTTTTTTTTTTGCAAAAATGATATTATTTTACTTCTAATAAACCCACAATTAAACTACCATTCATTGAATGGAACAACATCATTTAAGTCTATTACAAGGTCAAAAATGAGGGTTTGAGAGTTTGTGTGGTGGTTTAGATGCTAATTACAATCTACCTAGGGTTTGAGAGTTTGTTTGATTTTAATGGGTATTTTGAAAAAACTTCATCATCTTTATCAAGTTGAATGCTTGGGCTACACACACACACTGTCCCTTCTACTGATTGGGATACACACACACTTCAATGGAAGGCTATTTCTTTCCTTAATTGTGAATTCGTGTGGATATGTTGAAAAATCATAGATATGGTAATAGCATGCTGGACTATACTTAGATTTTTTTAGTACAGAGAATTAAGAATAAGGCTATGAAGTATATATTGGTGTTCTATTAGAAAGTTCATTATTTTCTGAAAACAATTAGAAATCTAATAGAAAACATGTTCCCTATTTTTTAATACCTTCTTTACAGTTATTGAAAACTTAGAATAGGAATGGCCAAGGGAGAACCCAATTGGCATGGCTTTGATCTAAGTTTTAATGGTACTTCAGTGTGAAATTGAGACTTTCTGTTTGAGAGAGATAACATTTCCAATTCAAGTCTTTCATGATTTTCAGTACCTTTGTAAAACATTTCCCACATTTAGTCTGCTCAACAATAAGTACCAATCCAGCTCAATATCACTTTCATCTATTTGAACCCAGATTTTTTGGAATCTTCATGAAAAAACAAATGTGCCTTGTTGGGCGCTTTCAATTTCCATATTCCTTTAGTTAGTAGTCAACAAGGAGTAGTGATGGATTTATTACTTAAAGGGTGATACTAGAGATATTTAGCCAACTTGTTTTAAAGCAATTATCATGGTAGGCAATTTCTAAACTATCAGAGTATGACCTGAATAAGGGGTTTTGCTTTGCTTAGTTGTTTTATGATACCTAGATAATTTGTAGGGTATTAATCTATTTGTAGGTTTCTAAAATGGTAGATGTGCTGAATTTCAATGTTTGTTGCTTGATGAAAGTTTTTCTATGTGAAAGTTTTTCTGCTTATTAGTTAATAAAGTGTTGCATTTCATTGAGTCATTTTTATGTTTCAATTAATTTTATAAATTTTATATCATTTTCTTGCTATGTTGTTGTATCTACTTTGAAGTGGATATGGATATCGATGCTACACTTATTCCAGACGATCATACTAATGTTGATGATTTAATGTCTACATCGACGACTTGGATATCCACCCCTAGACCCACATCTACAGCTACTTCTTATGCAAGTAGTCGAGTACATGAAGGTCATAAACTTAATGAATCAGAAGAAGTGGAGTGTGGTGACAGTCAACCACCATGACCTAACAAGAGAGGGTTGTGGACATGAGACAATTTCACCAAAATTGAGGGTGATAGTGATAACCCGCAAGCAGGTGTCATCATTGTGGGGATTGTTTTGGCTGTCACTCTAAGAAGCAAGGGTCAGTAGTTTTGATAGCACATTTGAACGGTTGTGTGAGGAATAAGATATATACACAATGGGTTGATGGCTAAAGATCAAAGGAAGCTAAGTTATGAAACAACGATCGCCATTGATGGTACAAGCAATAAAAGACTATCAATCCCTCATTATAATAAGAAGAGAGTGAGGGAGTTGCTATCAGCTATTATGATTATAATGGATAAGATGCCTTTTCTCACCATTAAAGGAAAAGGATTTTGCAATTTTGTAGCTAATCTTGAGCCGCAATTTCCTATTCTTTCACAGTATACGGTCATGAGAGATTATTTGAAGATTCATTCAACTAGAAGGCTCTCATGAAGGATATGTTTATCAAAACTGGGCAAAGAGTTTCTTTTACAACTAATACACGGACGTCATATCAGAACCTAAGTTTTATGCGTATCACATCTCATTTCATTGATAATGAGTGGACATTGCATAAGCAAATCTTGGGGTTCAAGTGGATTCAAGATTTAAAAAAAAAAAGAGTTCATCTATTGGGAAGAAGTTGGATGATTGTATGACCGATTGGTGAATTAAAAAATTTCTTACCAAAATAATTGAATGTGCTCACTTTATCAATCTCATAGTCAATGATGGTCTTAAGAAAGTTGATAAGTCAATTATTTGTGTCCACAATATTGTCAGATATGTGAAGTCTTCACCCCAAAGGCTTGGCAATTTTAAGTCTTGTGTCAAACTAAGAATCCCATGTGGTAATATGTTGACATTGGCCATTTTCACTAGATAAAACTCAATCTACACATTGTTGGATTTAGCATAAAAGTATATGAGAGTTGTCGAGAGGATGAAGGTCGAAGATAAAGGTCTGTATCATACTTTGTTAGAGGACACAACGAGGAGAAAGGGGCTTGGAGCTCTAGACACTTGTGATTGGGATAATGTGAGGTGTTTTTTTCAGTTTTGAAATTGTTTTATATTGTAATGCGAACTTGTACTTTGAGGAGCTTTCGGGACTTTATGACCACTTGCAGTGGAGTTGTGGAAGCAGTGTTAGGTTGTTAAATAGTATGGCTATAAGGAGAAAATCCAAGTATGATAAATATTTGGGAGATATTGAGAAAATAAACAAGTTATTATTTGTGGTTATGATTCTTGATCCCCAATGTAAATTGGTTATTATAAAGTTTTGGATTAGGGATATCCTCAGTAGTGAGAAGGCTGATAAGTTCATTAGAATATTGAAAAATGATATTAAAACCTTATGTCACCATTACAATAATAGTCATCAATCTTCAAGCACAGGTGGGAGTTCCTCAAGACCAACATACTTGACTTCTTCCTTAGATAATGCACATGCTCCTAGTTCAACAGTTTTGATGTGAAAGTATCATCATATCTGGGCATTAAGGAATATTATGTAGGGGAGAGAGAGAGACAGAGAGAGAGAGAGAGAGAGAGAGAGAGAGACCACGACAGTGAGGGAAACCAATAGAGGGTCATGCGATGCCATAAAATACTAAAACGGAGGAGCCGGGGGGGGGGGGTGTTGGGGACAAAATGGCCAGTCAACTGGGATTGGGAATTTCTACATTTATACGAAACTCAAAACCTAAACCCTATATTAAAATAACGTCGTCTTATTAAGGAAATAGTTTATTAATAGGAAAATTATACACAGCAGTCTCACACTTTTTCACACCACTTAAATATGTAATTTTACTATTTTACCCTCTTTTATTTTACACTAAAAAATTTTGGTGTGTTGGGTGTGAGGCTGTTGTGTAGCATGCATCTTATTAATATACCCCTCTATATAAATATTTATGTGTGTGTATATATATATCTATTAATATATATGCGGATGGACGGGGCCCAGAATTGGCAAGCAAGAGCCCAACCTTGGCCCCAACCCCATCCTCACATGAGTTTCTAGGTGCGGGCACCCTGGTATCTAACGACTAGGGGCGGAAGTGGGAGCTGACTGGGTAGGAATGGGTGGCGGAGCCCCGTCGCCCACCCTTAATAGACTCCACTTTTTTTAAGGGTAGTGCGTAAAATTTATATATCCTAAGACTATATCTAATATCACATGAGATTAGTATCCAACCGTATTAAGATTGGGAAAACAGTCTAAATTGCGATCAGATCATATGTTTTAAAAAAGAATTATATATACTCAGGATTAAATAGAATTAATCTTAACCAATGTAATGGCTCAATCCAATGGTCCAATGATCCAATGTCCATGGTTCTTGGTTCTGTGTATGAATTAGAACCAAATTAGCTTTGCTTTTTTGTTTTTTGAAGTCAAGAATACCTCCTTTGTTGGTGTATCATAGTAACTCAATCATTACTATATTTTTCCTTTTGTATATCACTACCTATCTTTATGGGGCTTTCTTCAATCCAAACCCTTTTCTCAGAAAACATAAATGTTAGTTTTGCAAGTTTATGAGTTATGTTATTAGCTTCTCTATATACAAAACTAACATTCCAATCCAATTTATCAACTAATAACAATCTAACATCTTCAACTATGTTACCATAATCTGTCTAGACTTCTTCAACACTGTTGGTAGCCTTTACAATTACTTGAGAATCCCCTTCCAAGATCACATTCGATAGACCCAATTCTGGACATAGGTAACCAACTCTTCTTAAGTCCAATGCCTCAGCAATAACAGATTTCTATACATGCTTCACAATGGAACTTAGACAAGTAAGAACTTCCCCACTAGAATCACGAATCACAACACCAAGACCCACTCTTTTAAGCTCAGCATCCATGGCTGCATCTCAATTAGCTTTTATGCTTACACCATGTGGCTTCTCCCCATCTGAGCCCCTTTCTATTTCAACCCCCTTCCCCTTATGTCTTTAGTTGAAGTTCATTAGCTGTGGTGAATTCATGTAGCCCCTCCTTAGCAGATTTCAACACAATTTTGGGATCAGCAAATTTACTGTCAAACAGCCATGCATTTCTTTTAAGCCACATTTTTCTCAATACACAGGCTATTAATTCCACCTCCTCCATTCTCAAATATTCATTAAGTTTCATCCATAAATCCATGAAGCTAGACTCATTGCTGCTTCACTTTTGGACAAGGCTCTCTGATTTAGCCCAAACATCCGAGGCTACAGGACAGATCTAGAGAGCATGCATGGTTGATTCTAACTCTATTTCCCTGATTTTCTTCTCTTCTTTTTATGCTCAAGGTGATAAGTATTCTTAACAAAAAATCTTCCATCATTTGAGTGTTCCCATATCATTTTGTCCCTTGCTCCCCATCTACTAATTTGAATGTTGTAGATCAATTCCACTTCCTCCTCTGAAAAAGTTTCATTGAGCAAGCTTATCTTCCACGTGCCATCTTTACTATTTATAAGTTGGTCAACCTTAGCATCACTTGGTAGGGTATTAATGGGTGATTGCACTCGAGGGTAGGATTGTGTGGTAGCCACTTGTCTTTCCATATCTACACCCTCCTCCCATCTTCCACCCTTCAAACCATTCCTTTTTTTACCAAATCAATTACAAACCATAAACTCTTCCACATATAAGAGGGACCATGGCCAAGTTTTGCATCCAACCGCCCCCCATGCATAAAATACTTCTCTTTCGTAATACTGGCCGCCAAAGAGGATGGATTATTTACCATTCTCCAGCATTGCTTTGCAAGTATAGCTGTATTGAAACATTCTAGGTCCCTAAATCCCAATCCACCACTCCTCTTGCCTTCACTAATTCCAGCTTCTCTACTAAATTCTATTATCATATTATTTATGACCCCACCAGAAATGTGCCATGAGGGATGTTATATCTTTGCACAACTTTTTAGGTAGCCTAAAGACACTTATTGCAGAGGTAGGGACTGCCTAAACAACTGCTTTAGGAAGGACTTCTTTTCTTGCTTGTGATAATAAAGTATTTTTCCAACTACTAATCTTAGACCAGACCCTTTCCTTCAGGTTTTCAAAGGTATTGTATCTTGATCTACCCATCATGGTTGGCAGATCAAGGTACATTTCATAGTTACCACAAACAGACACCCCTACCATATTTCTGATTTGCAACCCGGTTTGCATATCTGTATTGGAGCTGAAAAATATAGTAGCTTTCTATAAATTCAGGCATTGGCCCGAGGCATCTTCATACAGCTTTAGAAGCCCTTGTATTTGTTGCCACTTAGCCATCTTAACCCTACCAAAAATGAGATAGTCATCAGCACGAAGGAGATGACTGATTCTTGTACCCCATCTTGAAACATCAACCCCTCTTATTACCCCCCTTCTCTCAGCAACATTAATCAAAGAGGATAGCCCCTCTACACAAAGGATAAAAAGGTAAGGGGAGATAGGATCCCCTTCCCTGAACCCTTTTGTTGGTTTTATAATACTTTCTAGTTCACCATTTACAAGCACAGAGTATGTAACCGTAGTCACACATTTCAAGACCAAAGAAATCCATTTTTCTCCAAAACCAATCCTCCTCATCACAACCTCCAAATATCTCCACTCTATTCTATCATATGCCTTAGACATGTCCAGTTTGAGGGTCATACTCCCTACCTTCCCCTTCTTCCTTGTTTTTATAGTGTGGAGTGCTTCATATGCTACCATCACGTTGTCTGTAATGAGTCTTCCAGAAATAAATGCACTTTGGTTATGAGAAACAATGGTTGGGAGAATTTTCTTCAATCTATTGGCTAAAACCTTAGATACCAGTTTATATAGCACGTTGCATAAACTTATGGGTCTAAATTCACTAGCAGCAGCAAGATTAGGCACCTTAGGTATAAGAGCAATGAGTGTGTTGTTAACACTGCCTTCCAGTTACCCATCACCATTTAAGAAGCTTAAAATGGTATTAGACACTTCCACCCAAACAACACTCCAATATGCTTTGTAAAAGCATGCACCATACCCATCGGGTCTAGGGAACTTTAATAGGGCCAGCTGCTTTAAAGCCTCCTCCACCTAAGCTTTAGTAAACTCTTTTTGAAGATCAACATTCATTTGACTAGTGACTCTAGGGTCCATGTCTCTAATGCACATATCTATAGCCTCCCTTGTAGGATTAGAAAAGCTGAACAATTTGCTAAAATACTCATGAGAAACTCCATTTATCCCTTCCTGGTCTGTCACCATGTTACGTAGGGAATCTGTGATTTCTTTAATCTGATTCTTGCTTCTCCTCTGACTGGCACAAGAGTGAAAGGACTTAGTATTCTTATCTCCTAACTGATACCAGTTCCTCTTTACTCTCTGTCTCCATATCAAGTTCATTTGCCCTAGCATCAGCCCCACCTCCATCTTGTAGGTGCTTAATCATTTTCACATTATGAGGCCCCTCATTGTCCTACTGCTATTTTAGCAACTTAGTTTTTTGCTTCAGCACTGCCTCTACATCCTTCTCCTTCTAATAACTTTGTCGACTTAAATCACCCTTGCCACACATTCAGCTTTGACTGTACCTTCATGAGAGAGTTTGTTACCCCAGCAATTCTGTCCCAAGCCTGTTCCACCACTGGTCTACCATCCTCATCCAGGATCCATTTTGTTTCAAACTTGAAAGCTCTTTTCTTTTTTCTTCAATTCAGAATTGGAGCTTAAATCTAAACATAAGACCTTATGGTCAAATTGGCTTGCATCCAAAACCTCAACAATTCCATTTTGAAAGATCTCAAACCATAATGGATTACTAACAACCTTGTCAAGCCTCTCTTTCATGAATGTGTTATCTGAGTGCTTGTTGCTCCAAATAAACATATTCCCCTTCTAGCCCACATCGAACAAGCTATTTGCAGCCAAGGCTTGTCTAAAGTCTTCCATTTGTGATTTTGGTCTAGGTTTCCCTCCCCATTTCTCATATTGAAAGGTAATTTCATTAAGATCTCCCATCATGCACCATGCCATCTAAGTAGATGGATTCAACAATGACAACAACTTCCATGAATCTCTTCTTTTACAAGCTTTGAGTTGGCCATAAAAGCTAATGAATAGCCATGATAAGTTTCTTTCTTCACTCCCTATTGTTGCATTAATGTGGAAATGAGAGAAGTTAGCTATTTCCACCTTAACCTCTTTACTCTGCAATAAAGCCAAACCACCCTTCCTCCCCCTTGCTTCAACAAAAAAACATCCCTCCCAACCCATCTTCTTCTTAATACCATCAAACTTGTCAGCTGCAAGTTTTGTTTCAATTAAGAATACCATTTCAAGTCTCTTTTCCTTCACCATTTGGTAAAGGTTTTGAACTATCTGAGGGTTCCCAAGCCCTTGGCAGTTCCAGCTTAAGATTTTCATAATGTTTGGTGGGGCTGGTAAACAGCGTTCGCCATTATCTGTTCACAATCCACCAACTCCTTCCTGTCATTTTGTCAGCTTTTCTTCTTCAAGCCTTCCTTATCCACCAACTTTCTCTTACCATTAGTTAAGGCAGCCTGATTCTTATTGCCTGTATTACGTGCCTTTCTCTTCCACCTCCCCCTCTCTACCTTCCCATTCTTCTCAACTAGGTCCAATTCTGCACAGGACAGTTGCTTAACCAAATTTGTACCCTCCTCTACCTCGGGTCCAACCTTTATAGCTTCAGAGTTGTCAACAAGTTCCTTATTAGTCTTGTATGTTGCCTGCTTTGTCACAGAGATTGACCCTACCTCCCCATTTTTTCCACTACACTGACTTCTTTTATCAAGCACTTTCTCTGCCAACACAGCCACCATATTATGAACCACCCTTGTAAGTTCCACCTCACTTCGAGCTCTCAATGGATCTTCCTCTGTTTGGTTTTTTTCCCACCTGGTTCATTGGAGTCATGTAATTTATGACTCCCTCCCCTCCCCACCCCTCATTACTTTGACACCCTCCACTGTCTTCCCTCTGCTACCTACCTTGGTACTGCCTGCTCTCCATACCAGTCCTCAGAGGGCTAGGCTGCGCACGCATCCAACTCCTATACTGCATTTTTTCACCAACTCCATCACATCCACCACCTATATGTCTAATTCTCCCACATTTGAAGCACAATTTTGGTAACTTCTCGTATGTCAAAGGCACTCAAATTCCGTTTCCTACCAAGTTGGTTGTTCTTTCCCTAGCAATGACCTTCCTTATATCCAATTCAATCATCACCCTCAAGTAACTACCCCAACCAATCCCTTCACCATTAATATCCACCTCTTTAACACTACCGATCGATACACCAATTTGGTTGCCTACAACAAGGGTCATACATGCCGATGGTAGATTATTCAAGCGTACCCAAAAGCACTCAAAATCAAAGTTCATTCTCAGTACAGGGGTCAAACCTTTGAATGGTATAGAACAAGAAGATGACTATCAAACAATCATGGTTTCCCATCCATTACTCTCTCTTTATCTCTCTGGATCTCAAAGGAAATGACAAACAAATTCAAGCAAATGTCATGGATAGTAAAGGAACCATTCAACCTCCAGATCTTTGCCACAGTTGATCTAATGACTTCTTTATTCATCCTTCGATCAAAGATCGGTTTCCCCACCAAACACCTTTCACCCTCCACTAACACCTTCTCTATCTGTTCCATTCCAATTTCTATTTCAACATTCTCTTCTGCTATTAACTTCAGTTGATCACATCTCTCCTCTAGATCCTCCATCTCCACTAAGGCTTCAATCATACAACCACCTCTTCCTCCCTCACTCAACAAGCAGGCAAGACTATCCCTCTACCCAAGCTTCTCTTAGAGGAGCTCAAAGGAGACGTACTGCATTGTCACAACTCTAATGCTTTCTCCCACACTCTTAATTAGCTCCGCATAGAGTTAGGGAAGACAACATATATGTTGTGCTATTGCACAAATTGTGGTGTCATTTGAAAAAGTAACCATGTCTTAATTAATGTGTTATCCCACAATTGAATAGTTGTATAACTTTATTATCTATAAATAAGAAACTCTACTTTTGAATTTACTGGCTCCATACTCTCTCAAAAAATATGAAGAAACACTTTATTCTTCCTTATTTGGTCTATTTTGTTTTTAGGATTTAACTATTATAAATCAAGTTCAACATTTAATTATATTTTTTGTATGCATAAAAAAAGAAAATTAACGGAAATCGACATTGTTATATTTTGAAAATAGATTATCATGAATTTTATTGCATGTTCAAATTTAGAGACGATACAATTCTATTCTAAAGAAAACGTCCGAATTTTCTCTTTCTAAATTAATTTTGTTAACTTTTTCGTTCATTGTTTCCCAAAACATATGCACATGATATTTTTATATATTTTCAATTAATTCCAACGTTGGACAATAAGTTAATCGTAATGTAACAAGTGATCTGCACAAAAAGTTAATAAAAACATACAATAAGTCAAAAACAAAATGTAAGAACTACTTGATTTATGCATGAAAAGCTGTGAAAATTTATAGGAATGCCCAACTCATTGTGTACAATAGGGTTAAGAAAATCCATACAACAGCACTTTTTTTTTTTTTCTTTTTTTTTTCTTTTTAAATGAAACAATCACAACTTTATAATAAGAAAGAGTAAAACTACTTACAGTTATAGAATTTACAAGCGTTGTATAATTATTTTTTAAAAAAAGTAAAATTTATTATTAAAAAATTAATTTTTTTAATTTAAATATTGTATTTACTAACTTTTTTAAAAAAATTATACAGTACTATTCTTTACTATTCTTTATTTTTTTTAAAACTTATCTGATTTATTTAAAGAAAAAAAATAAAGGAAGATACTATTCTTTTCGTTGTTGCCTCTCGCATAAAGTTATTTTTGAAACTTGTTTATTATTATTTTATTTAAAGATTAAATAAGTATTTTTTAATAATATTATGAGTTTTTTACTTTTTCAAAAATATTAAAAAATACATATAAAAAAATCAAATAAAAAATAAAAAACTATTAACGGGAGCCGGCAGAGCCCCTGCGGGTGAGAGTAACACCTCCCAAAAATAAAAGTACAAACAAAAAAAAGGACAAAAAAAAATGACAATAACTTTCATTTCAGAGTTACATAAAGTCATCTCACTGACACATTGGTGTTTCGTAGGTGCGCAGTCTGCAGAAAGTGCGAGCTGAAGTTCGTACTGGGAGCGACCTCAAATATCGCCCAAATGACTACGTGGCTTCTTCCTTCTACGTTCAAGTTCCAATTTGACATTTTTGTGAAGCTTGGGCCTTTTTCAACTCTGTCAGTCGCAAGAGGTGAACATTATTGAGCTTCTGCCTTTTGAGTGATTCCTTTTTAATCGGATTGAGATGTGAAGGCATGTGGCCACATAAATGGGTGGGGTTTGGAGTCGTTGGACTTCATCCGCTTCCAAGATCACCAAACTTTTTAATAATAAAAAATTAATTATTTGAATTGAAATAATAGATTAAATTTTATAAAATTCAGATAAGATGAGTTTAAATATATTTTAAATGTTAAAATAAGCTTATATATATTTATGAAAAGTTAAAAAAAAATTATAGATTTCATTATTTCAAATTTCGTACCGTACCGGTCGGTATTTGCCGTACTGGCCACTGATTTGGTATAGAAATTTTATCTATTTCGTACCAGCCGATATTTCAACCTGTACTGGCCCGTACTGACCGGTATTTCGATCATCACTTTTTTTTTTTCATTTCTTCAAACTACAAATTCATTTTTTAACTCCCAATTCATACCAGGCTATTTATAATTTATATATATATATTTATGTATAATTTATTCATATATAAACTATTATTTTGGAATATAATTAATAGATATATTTATATATATATAATTTATTCATATATTGACTATCTCGAAACGGTACCGGTATCGAAATATTTTGTTTCAGTGCTTTGACCGGTACGACATCCAATACGGTATTCAAAACATTGGTAAGTCCTGCGTGTAAAAAAATATTGAGTTAAAAAAAATTATAGATCTCAAATATAAATAGATTTTAAGTTTAAAATTTTGTCATTTAAAATTTGAATGATTAAATATTAAATTCAATTTAAAATTAAATCAATTCAATCGGTCCAATTTCCAAATGAAATCTTAGTAAAATTCGAAAGCGTGTAGCCACCCAACATAAAAGAAGTATTTATGAGCCTTCTGAGATTGAATGACGCCAACTACCTTGCGGAACATGTCAATGCATTTACACAGCATTCAGCTTAAATGCTCATTATAAGGAACAACGAACAGCCCAGCAAAGAGCCCCCCTTCCCAGCAGATTCCCAATAGTCACAAGTTTTTTGCATCTGGCCAACATTTTCAGGCTCTTTAATTCCCAACCAATACATTGTACCATGGGGAATGAAGACTCATTTTCTAACAGTGCAGTCTAGCACGACCTCGGTCCCTAGGAAGAGTAATTAAAAAAATAAAATTGATACGTACAATCGGTACATAAAGCATTTATTTTTTCTAATAATAGTAAATTGACTGTACAATAAATATTGTCTATTTTTGAGAGAATTAATAAAAATTATATCATTCATTTTGACAACCATCAATAAAATTAATATTTTTTTTCTTTTAATTTTTTTTATGATAAGAGAAGAGTAGTGTTATATTCACAAAAAAAGTTACACATAAACAATTTCACAAATTGATATGATTTCATCTGATCCATTATATTTACTTTACAATAAAAATAACTTTATAATACGAAGAATTACATCAAACCATATCAATTTATGAGATTATTTTTATGTAATCCCTTTATAGTTAGAGTATTTCCCTTAAAACATCAACCAAAAATCATTTTCATTTAAAGAAAGTGTAAAGATTTGAAAAAAAAAATTATATATTATTTATAGTTGTAAAAAATGGCTCTAAATTTGGATGTCAAGTATGTTTACACTAGGTGCACCACTAGTGGTGCATTCCAGCATTGCAATATGCTTCTTAACCTCATGGTACCATTTTCACTGTGATAGTCTTTTTAAGCATTTTACTTCAAACAGTTAAACATGCATTTCAACCAATTTCCTTTCTTTTCATTATGCCTTGCATTTCCTTCCATATGTATTGATACAATATATATATATATATTTATATATATTTATATATATATAAACAGCTAAAAGCATTCAGTAGTACATTTCAATTATACATCACATGTCTAGGGTCCTCTCCTTTGGGTGAGGTTTTGTTGCTTGCTCTAACAAAGCTCTTGTCTCTTAGACTTTAGTCTTAAGAAATCGTTAAGGATGGTAGGGGAAATAACAAGGGGGGAAGCCTTAACACTTACAGAAGAAGAAAGTCAATAGATCACATTAACAGATGAAGTTGTCAATGTTTCCAAATCCAGAGGAATGCACTGCCATTTACCCTTGATCATTAGAGAGAAAGTAATGAATAAAGAGGCATTCAGTTCAACATTAGCCAAGATTTGGAACTCAAATGAATGGATGACATTCAAAGAGGTGGGAGAGAAGAGATTTCTATTGGAATTCCAGAAGTTTATTGATAAGTAGAATGTCCTTTAAGGTAGACCATGGTCCTTTGATAGACATTTTGTTAGTCTTCAAGAATTTGAAGGAAGTTTACCACCCAAGGAGATTCAATTCAGGTATGAAGCTTTTTGGATTCAATTACATAACCTTCCTTTAGTAGGCATGACAAGGGAGATGGGTGAACTCATTGGCTCAGCCATTGGTAATGTCCTCACGGTGGATGTTGATAATGAGGGCCTCGGTTGGGAATTATTTTTAGAATTAGAGTGGAACTTGATATCTCCAAACCTTTGGTTCGTGGTAGATTATTAAATCTTGGTGACAAGAAGATGTGGATTAGTTTCAAATAAGAAAGATTACCAAACTTTTGTTTTAAGCATGGTACTTTGAAGTATAAAGATAGGAAATGCCTTCAACCCACATCAGGTTTACACTCTTCAGTGGCTTCTCAAGATCAATATGGACAATGGATGCATGTTGCTTCAATCTTTTCTTCTGGTTTGGGGCCAAAAGGTATGGAGTCACATCGGACTCAACCAGTCAAGCACCTGGCTGGTAATGGAAGTCCGTTGAGGAAGGTAGTATAAATGATGGAAAAAGGAAAGAGCTGTCAATTAGAGAGGGATGAGGTGCAATCCAAGGAAGTTAGGGAGGAAGATTTGGTGGTTCCAATAGAGGAGTCCTAGGAAGTCAGGGACTTTGAGAAAGAAAGGGAAGTCCTTCATTTTCAAGTTGGCAATGGTCTTAATATGGTATGTCAATCTTCACCTTGTGCCAGTGAGAATATGCAGGTAGATGTTTTGGCTGGGAAGAATATGCCAACTTTTATGGACCTTGAATTGGAAGATTCTACCCAAGATCCTATTTCCAATATATCGCCTTTATGTAACAATTTTGATAGTCCTTCACATCTATCCCCACTGAATCATGAAGTCCATCTTAATCAGCTTGTAAAACTTACTACTTGGAAGAGAAGAGTAAGGAGTCTCTCTTTAGTAAATCATAACGATTAAACTATGTTGTTAAAGAGTCTACACAAGGGAAGTTAAAGACAAGGCCATTTTTAGTTGGTACTGAGGTTCTGATGGATAGTCCTTTGGTAAAGAAGTCAAAGTCCAAGCTCACTCCTACAAGAAGCATAACTCAGGTTGGATTGGTGGAAACAATAATGATTTGCTTAAGTTGGAATTGTCAAAAACTTGGGAACCCTTTACAGTTCGAGAGCTTCTCCACCTAGTGAAAACTAAGTGTTCACAAATAGTCTTTCTTATTGAAACCTAATGTTGTAGGGAGAAAGTGGAACTAGTTAGAAATAAAATTGGCTTTGACAATAGCTTTTTTATTAACAGTAAAGGATAGAGTGGGAGATTAGCTCTACTATGGAAGTCTCACATGGACGTTTAGTTGGATTCCTTCACCTAATGACACATCTCTGCTATGATTACCATGCCAAAAGTGGAAGGAAATGGTTGTGTAACGCTCGTCCTTGTAGTGGGTTTTAATAAATAGTTTTAGAAAATGAGATGGAATTACTGAACCTTTAAAACCTTTTCCTTTCCTTCCTAGGATATAAAAGATTTTACATTTAAAATTAAAACATTTTCTATAAATTAAAAGAGAGTTTAGAATGAAAATCATTAAATTAAATTAAAAAGTCATTTTGCAAAAATGTACTTTCATACATTACATAAAAGCCTGCCTAGGCTTCTGTCACTCTTCTCTTAGGCTATGTCTGTCCTAATTGTAATATCCCACTAGAAATTCAATGGTGGAATTTCTATAAACTTTAGAAACCTCGTGAAAAAATTTTCACAAATCGATCAATCGCATAGATTTTAGTTTGTCAACATAGTCAGTATTATCACTCACTATGGTGACAGAATGGTGATTTTAATTGTTTGAGATAGTTAGAAGTGTCAGAATACGTTATCTTCTACACCACTAGACTCAGTTGAATATTTAAGATTTTATAGCGCAATAACCTATTTTGATAATTTTAGACGAAATGACTGTTTGAAACTATGAATTTATTTATAGGGGCACTTCGGGGTTGAGTTTTTCGTAAACGGTTTTTACTATAAGTTAATATGAATATTTATGATTTTTTAGTACTAAGTTTAATACGCTTTTTTTTGGAGTGAATAGTAACCTCGATAAGCATACTAAGTACAGTGTTTTCAAAATCACAATGTGGAATGTCCAAATTAGGTTAGAGAAGTTTTATTTAGACACTTGATAAGATCTTAGCCACATATAGTGAATAATATTAGACACTTGGCATAAAAAGGAACCATTAGATGGATTTGTAAAGGAAATCAAGGTATGAGATCATGCCACCTAAGTAAAACCCTTTTCATCTGATCAACTATTTGAGCCAAATCAAAGAGGGTTTCAACCTTAGCGAAACCCTAAATGGTTGGAATCCAATTGAAAACCTAAAAGTTTGTTTGAAACCGAAACCCTAATCGGTTTTCCCAAACCCAAAATTGGCCTTCAAACCCTTTTTGATCCAATTTCTAGCATTGTGTTTAATCACTTGATTAAATCACTTTCACATGCTATTAATTTCTCAAATCCTTGTTATGACATTATTATCCAACCTTTTAAATCTTGAAAATTTGATTGGGCCAAGNATGTCTGTCCTAATTTTAATATCCCACTAGAAATTCAATGGTGGAATTTCTATAGACTTTAGAAACTTCGTGAAAAAATTTTCACAAATCGATCAATCGCATAGGTTTTAGTTTGTCAACATAGTCAGTATTATCACTCACTATGGTGACAGAATTGTGATTTTAATTGTTTGAGATAGTTAGAAGTGTCAGAATACGTTATCTTCTACACCACTAGACTCAGTTGAATATTTAAGATTTTATAGCGCAATAATCTATTTTCATAATTTTAGACGAAATGACTGTTTGAAACTATGAATTTATTTATAGGGGCACTTCGGGGTTGAGTTTTGGTAAACGGTTTTTACTATAGGTTAATATGAATATTTATGATTTTTTAGTACTAAGTTTAATACGCTTTTTTTTTGAGTGAATAGTAACCTCGATAAGCATACTAAGTACAGTGTTTTCAAAATCACAATGTGGAATGTCCAAATTAGGTTAGAGAAGTTTTATTTAGACACTTGGTAAGATCTTAGCCACATAAAGAGGAACCATTAGATGTATTTGTAAAGGAAATCAAGGTATGAGATCATACCACCTAAGTAAAACCCTTTTCATCTGATCAACTATTTGAGCCAAATCAAAGAGGGTTTCAACTTTAGCGAAACCCTAAATGGTTGGAATCCAATTGAAAACCTAAAAGTTTGTTTGAAACCGAAACCCTAATCGGTTTTCCCAAACCCAAAATTGGCCTTCAAACCCTTTTTGATCCAATTTCTAGCATTGTGTTTAATCACTTGATTAAATCACTTTCACATGCTATTAATTTCTCAAATCCTTGTTATGACATTATTATCCAACCTTTTAAATCTTGAAAATTTGATTGGGCCAAAAAAAATTAGTTTTGGGCTTGATAGCATCTCAAAACCTAACCAAACCCCTTTTAAACCCCAAATTGAAGCCTACTTGGTTGAGGCCCACCAAGGCCCACGAATTTGGCTACCTTGGCAAGGCTTCTTGGAGAAGTTTCCTCCGTCACATGGCAGACCATTCATTGCCCTGGGCTGCACCCAATAGTGCCTTGATGAGATGGAGAAACCCACCCCATCAACCTCCATACCTCACAGCTTCTATAGGCAGTCCTTTCCCCTCTCTATTCTCCACTTTATGTCACATAGCTACCTCAATCAATGGTCATTCAAGTCCATATTTCCCCCTCCAGAAGTATAGAGTCGTGCAAGATACACTTCTTTCCCTTTAATCACTTCTTCACCCCATTCTTAGAGAGAAATCTAAAAGAGCTCTCTCGGGCAAATTTCTGTGTCTTTTTGCGTGAAGATTTTTGACCCTTTGTAAGTATTTTCATATGATTAATCCTACATAACAGTTGTTCCTATTTGAGTATAGTTTCCATAAATATATTATTTGTATCATTCCATGGTCATTTGGCAGTCAAAAGTATTTTTAACCATGTAAAGGTCATTCTGGGCGTGAATCTGGAGAGTATGTTATGTTTTGGAGTTTTTGACCAAGCTAATGGACATATCTTGGTCCGAAAATTTTATGGAGTGTTGTTAGCATGTGTTTAATAGTTTTCATTGAGGTTTTGTTGTATTAATAAAGCTTTTGATGATAGATTTTCTTAGATCTAAAAACTTGAAAACTGGAAGTGGCAAAACAGTTTTTATTTGGAGAAAGTTTGAATATTTCGAGGTTTGATCTTACTCTAAAGGCTTTGATATTTTTATATGATGATATTAAATCTCTTATTTTCATGTTAGGATATTATTTTGAAGATATTTAGTATTATTTTCAAGGGTATGATTTTTCTATGCAAGAGGATTTCGGTTAGGCTTAAGATTTGATGTTTTTGGATTAGATCCATGTTTTATTGATTTTTAGCTATGTGATTTTAAGTTTGATGGTTGGATCCTATTTAAGACACATTCTTAAACCATGTGATGCTTTATTACGAAGATATCACCTTCTTAAGCCATTGATCAAGAAATTTATCAAAACTAGTTGAGGAAAAAGTTTCTGTTTTTGGATGAAGTGTAAAACCAAAAACTCCAAGTGTTATTTTATGATTTTGGTGACTTTAGTTTGATGGTTTAAAGCATGGTTGATCTTAGGATGATGTTATGAAAATGTTAGAAGTAAGATTTGATTTTTTGGAATTCTTGAAGATGTTTTGATCTAGGGTCAAAGCTTGTGATTCAAAGGTTTTGATCTTTTTACAAAAATTTTGGTGTTGATTATTAGCTTTTTCTAAATGGATTTTTAAGTATGGTTTTAAAATTAGGATAGGAAGATCCTTGTTGCAAAATTTTGGATTTAGCATGAGTTTTGAAGTTAGAAAGAATTGTAAAAAAAATCAAGAGAAATAGCCTATGGATGTTTCGGCCATAGTGTGTTTTTTATAGTTGTGATTTGTTTTAAATTCTTTTGAGTTGATATTTGAGTTTAGGACAAAATTTCCATGAGGAATGCAAATTTTGGAAATTGTTGGAGTTAGGATGTGAAATTCTTAAGTTAGGGGTAAAATGGTCATTTTCCCACATGTAGAGGGTAAAATGGTAATTTTACTCTAAGTTATCTTGTTTTCATGTTTATAATTGTTAGTAATTAAATTTTTAACTTTTAAAATACCTTCTTACAGTTTCTCGTGTTCTGAACTTTATTCTCGTAGAACGCGACGATTGAGGTAAGTTAGCTTCTAACTTACTATCAGTTTATTGTATATGTATAATGGGTAAGGGAACTACAATTTATATCTGTATGTTATCATATATGTCATGCCATGTCACGTCAATACATGTTTATTTGTTATGCATAATTTATTCTGTCACGAATATTTATCTGTTACACAATCTATTCTGTCACGTATTGCTATATGTTATAAGTATGACATGTTAAGTATGCCATATGTTATATGTATATCATATCATGTAATATTCGTAATTGCAAGTATGTCATGTTAAGTAAAGAAGTCAGATCAAGTTTATGTTAAGTCAAGTTTCAGATCACGTTCAAGTTAAGTTATTCATGTCAATCACAACCCTAAGTGCTAGGATAGGGTAATATCCTATTGAAACTCCTTTGTTCAGGCTGGAGTGTCTAAATAGGTGTGAAATTTCCTGGGTTGACAAAGTACAGTCAACAGGTTGCGAATGAGGCCTAATAGCAAGTGTGGCACAAACAATTCATGGGGCACAAAAACTGTAGAGCATGAAGTATGGGGCCACAACAATTGTGGAGCATACACTACGTGAGACATAACAATTGTGACACGTAGAATACGTGGGGCCACAACAACTGTGGAGTACATATTAACGTACTCACAGCTGGTGTAGACACCTGTGTTGTGATGCGGTAATTGGCAAGGACACACGGCTCAAGGGGAGCTGTGTAGCACCTATATGCTCACGTTATTAATTAAGTCAATTGAACAAGAGTCCAAGTTTATGTCAAGAAGTTAAGAATAAGCAATCATGGTTAACCCCATGAAATAAGAATAAGTTTCAGATCATATTCATGTTATGTTATGTTATGTTCATATTCACGTTAAGTTTCAAGTTCATGTTCATATCATGTTATGTTCTCATTTATGCTGTGTTCAAGTTCACGTTCATGTCATGTTATATTCACGTACATGTTATGTTCAAGGTCACGTTTATGTTATGCCCATGTTTACATTATGTCTCAATTTCACGTTTATGTCATGTTATGCTAAGGTTTATGTTAAATTCAAGTTCATGTTTGTGTTATGTATGTTCAAATGCATGCTATGATTCAAGTTTATGTTATGTTTCAAGTTCACGTTCATGTTATGTTGCTAGCCCATGTTATATTATAGTTCAAGTTCATGTCAAGTCAAGTCAAGTCCAGTTCACGTTTCAGTTTAGGTTATGTCAGTTATGCCATGCTATATGTCAAGTTATGCTATGTTTACTTATGACTTTAATTATGCATTCATGCTTTTATTGCCTGCATGCATCATTAACCTGCGTGGGAGTTTCTTGTTAACTTACTAAGATTTATAATCCCAACTACCATTCCTTCCGAATGGTAGGTGATGTGTCAGGACTAGAGCAGGGAGCGGATATTGGTAGATTGAAGGAGGTTGACTAGACGCCGTAGACATGACGCGGAACTTACAGCTTCCCTAGTTAGTTTTTGGACTATATTCTGGCCTCGTTTGTCGAGTTATATGAGTTACTTGACGAATTTCCTCAATAGTGTATTTTGGTAATGTAAATATGGAGTCTGGTCTCCCATGTTTTTGAGGTTACAATCTTCTGAGACTCGTACTGAAATCGTTGATGTTTATTTTATTAAGTATGCTTGGAATACAATTTAACTATTTGGGATATTATAAGTTTGGTGCATAGTATTGCTCAAGAAAAAAAAAATATCCGCTGCGAATATTGCATAATGTTATATGCGTGTTAGGAACATTGCATCTTATATGTCATGAATGGGGGCAGGTAACCGCGTATTGGATGTCTCGACGCTTCAGATGTCCGTTCGATCCCAAGCGGAATTTAGGGGCGTCACACTAATGCTTCTTACTCATTTTGTTCTTAAGAGGGGGAGGGACATAATAAAACAAAATGAGTTGAATACTCAATAAATATTACTTCATACTATAAAATATACTAAGATAGATTTTCATTCATACATTTAATATTCATCTACATACTTTACATAAAACATTTATTTCATTTGAAAACATTGCAAGGTGGTGTTTCTCTTTAAAAATGTTTTCATTTCTTATAAAACATTTCTCACATCTTGTACACTCATTCATAAAGAAACCAAACCATTCATTACATTCAATTACTCTTTTCACTTTTTCATGGTTGGTACAGATTGTTACTCCCTGTGTGTTGGGGTTAGCAGTCTTTTGGACCAGGATTCCGTTTGTGGCCACAGGTTGGGAATCCCTTTCAGTCAGGAGGTCGAATTGGTTGCACTACCAGTACTACTTATCTGGTTTTGCAATATGCTCAATCCATTGGTACCATAATTTATTTATTCAGTCATGATTGTTACATATATTTATACATTAAAACACTCATAAATCTCATTTCCTTTCCTTTCATTCATTCCTTTCAGTCCTTTCATTCATTTAATTCATCAGTCCATTTCCATTTCACAAACAGTCTATTTCATTTCATAAATATCATTTAAAAGCATAAACAGAAATATCATCACTTAAACATCATTTCATAACATCACTTAAACATCATGTCATAGCATCATTAAAAATTCATTTCATAGTATCATTTAAATACACTTTCATCGCATCATTTCTTACCATCAATTATAAGCCTCAACAATTCATTTCATGAAAAATAAAGACAGCTACTACATATTACATTTATTCACATGTATACAATTACTGCTTTGGGCGCATAAATAAGGGATGCCAAAGAAGGTCTTTACATACGTATACCTTTAAATATTAATACTTAGCATACTTTCATAAAATATCATTTCATTTAATTTTATAAAGCATTATAAAGAGAAACATTTCTTTTTCATTTTCATATCATTAGAAAACTCTAAAAGAGAAACTTTACATCATTTTTTTTCCTCAAGTGCATAAGCAACAAAACTTAGAAAATACATTACATTTGACTTGGGCTTCCTTTACTAAACTCTACTATCCAATTCCATCCTCCATTGATTAAGTGAAGAAATTGTAGTTAGTGAGTATTTAAATTACAACTTTTTGACCTGAAAATATCTACAAACACTCACTCATCACTTTTGAAAAAGGGACATCCTATAGTCAATAAGAAAGAATAAAGGGGTAAAACAGACATTATACACTTAAGACACCCATTACGCCTTCACACCACACTTAGAACATTTTCGGTTTCTCCATCACTCGAATCCTTACCCCCTGCTTTGTGCTTACAAATCCTACACTCTAGAAGGAACCAGATAGAATTGGAGAGGAATCGGTTGAGTACACAACAAAGGATGGAAAAAGGGAAGATAAAAAGAGGAGGAAGCACGAGGAAGGGGCATTGTTTTTGCTACGGAATGCGAAGCAAGGATTTGAGGGTTTTTGCTATCTTTAGTTATTTTTTCGTTTCTTTGGGTGAATGTTGTTCTTTTTTTTTTTTTTTTAAATTTTTTATAGAGGAATCCTGAGATGAAGGGGGAGTAATTTTCTGAACCCTAAGTCGAAGGAAACCAACAAGCAGTGTTTATTCTTGAAGTGTTTCAATTCTCAGACTGTGGTCACTTGCATTTCTTTAAGTTTTGTTCATCCCCGAATCAAATGAAGTAAGGGGTTTTGTTCCACCCTTTTTGATCTACTGTAGATTGACTTCACAATAGATGCTTGAAGTGTGAAAATTCCATTGCTTTGAACTTGTTAGCTAAAACTGGGTTGATAGGAAATTTACTAAGATTATCTTTTCAGTTTCTTGGTTGAGCTTATATGAAATTCATCATCCAAATATTCTAAACTCGACTGGTATAACATTTGAAGAAAACCATGAGTTAATGAAATTCTTAGATTATTCACTGTAAGAAGCTTTCCCAAGACTTAGGTTTATTTACTTTTTCAGAGAATCACTTTATTAATCAGCTTATTGAATATGTGAGGTTTGTTCAATATAAGTTTTTTTCTTCTGAGTTTCTTGAGCAACTTGTGTTGACTTGTTAATTTCTCATAAATCTTTTGAGTCAGAGAAAGAAGAATAGGCCAATCTTCCTTTATAGCCTTCAGTGCTTTAAAAGGGGAAAAGAGAATCTCGGAATTACCCCTTGGTCAACACAGTGACCAAGGAGGTGTTCTCAGGGAGAAATATCACTATTTATTTTATTAAAAAGTTCTGAAGTATAAGTTGTCTTAATCCTTGTGAAATTGACCTTGGGATCTCCACCATTGTTTTGAATACCGTACCGTACCAGCTGGTACGGCCGGTATCTATCGTACTGGTCACTGGTCCGGTACAGGTATTATACCTGTTTCGTACCGACCGATATTTCGGCATGTACCGGCCTACATACCGGCCGGTATTTCAGCCTTTGCTTTTTTTTATTTTTTTATTTTTTTTATTTTTTATTTCTTCAAACTGTAAGCTTATTTTTTGACCCCAAATTCAGACTAGACTATTTATAATTTATATATATGTATTTATGAATAATTTATTCATATATAAACTATTATTTTGGAATATAATTTATATATATTTATATATATAATTTATTCATATATCGACTATCTTGAAAAGGTACAAGAAACGGTACTAATACTGAAATATTTCGTTCCGTGCCTTGACCAATACGGCGTTCGGTACGGTATTCAAAACATTGATCTCCACTGCACATCAACACAACACCTCTTGCAATTGGGAGGTAATAAAATTGGAGAAGCATACTTTCCTTTATCACTTTTTCTCGTGTTTCAAGGTTGTAGCTTGTAACCCACTTGAGGTCACCTTCTCAACACATAGCATTCTACTTCAAGTTCTTATCCTTTAATGGTTAAGACACACTATCACCTTCAACATACTCTTCCTACCAAACCATCCATTCTGATCCATAACTTGAACCAACCAAGTTATACATCTCAACCCTAGTCAATACATACATCTCTTCCTCCATTCATGCATAATCTAACGAACACTTCATCATAATCCAAATGAAGAATAATACACAACTTTAAACCAACAATAAGGCTTAAAAATAGTATACTTATGCTTAAAACAGACTATCTATTACATATGGTAAATCTTTCCAGCACATGCGTCCAACTAATTTACACATGTACCTTATCCTCCTTATCACCTAAGATCAACTTATACTTTACCCAAATACCCACTTGCTTTTACAAGCTTCCTACCAACCAATACAATCCCAACCAACATATCACTATACACAGCACCTCCAACTACATAGTTTATCCCGACACTTCACACGACATACCACCACATCGCAATCTACACAAACATCCTATCACTTCACATGATTCACAACCATTTTCCAAGATGCACAGTGATTCGTATCTAATCTCGTCACTTCATAACACACTACCATATAACCAACTACAACACACTACACAACAATCTTGTCACTTCACACTATGAACAATCATAAAACAAACTGCACAACTATCCCATCACTTCACAAAGTATAACCACATCACAAACTTCACATTTAATCCCGTCACTTCATAATATACCGCCACATCACCAATTACATCAAAATTGCATAACACCTTGTCACTTCACACTTCTTACAGCCACAACACTACATAATAATGCTCATGACTTCAACTACACAATCACACCACAAGCTACTCCATTCATAATCCACATCACAAGGCACAACTCACAATTCATAATTATCAACAACAAAGCACCATTCACAACCCCAACTAAGCTTCCCAAACATAATACCGAGGGAAAGAGATAGAAATTATGCCATGGTGTGGCACTGAAATTGTTGCGTCACTTATTGTCCAACAAGGTCTCGTGGGGGTGGCTACGTACGTGCAAGTAGGGTCTGGGTTGAGGCTTAGTGGTCACTGTTGTGAACTTAAAAATAGGGGCTGTTTGGGTGGCTGACTACCAACGAGATATGGAGGTTGTGGGTGCGTTACTTTGCACTAAAAGCTAGTAAGCTTGGTGGCAATAAGGCTGATAGTGGTGAAGGATAGTGATGCTAAGTAGTCCCGTGGCTGTCAATTGGTGGTTGGCCATGAGATGGGAGAATAAAAGAGAGAGAAAGGGAGGCGGCTAGGCTCACGGCTGGAGGGGGTTTTGATCTACACAGAGGAGTGGGTTGTCGGTTAGTATAGGGCTAGGTTACTCACAGTGGGGTGAATGGAAAGGAAGAGCTGGGCTAAGATCTAGGCATAGTTGTGGCAGCGGTGGGAGTGTACGGAGAGAGGAAGAGAGACAGAGGGGCTGTCGAAGGCATTGGGGGCTAGATGTGAGTTGCTTGGCATGGGGAAAAGTGAGAGAGGGAGTGGATGGGTTGCTTGCGACACATGGTGCCTTGTCGTGGATGGTGGCGGCAAAGCCCTAATTTAGAAGGAGGCAGATAAGAGAACGAAAGAGAGGAAGAGAGAGAGAGGTATCCACAGGCTGAGGTTGAAGTCAAGGGAGAGAAGGGGTGGTTACGATGAAGCTCGAAGGCGTGCCAGTGGGTTGCTCATGTTGGCAGCATGCGACATTTTTGGGTGATTTATTGAGAGAGAGAAAGAGCTACGGGGGTGAGCTTTAGTGAAGAGAGTAGAGCACAAGACGGTAGAGGATCACCAACGTGAGGTGACGGTGGAGGTGTTGCCGTTGACAACGGCAATGATGGGCTGGTTGCCCAGGGGTGAGTGTTGGGGAATAGAGATCGGAGAAAAGGGGGACAACGGAGAGAGAGAGAGAGAGAGAGAGAGAGAGAGAGAGAGAGATTAGGACTTTTGGTAGAATTAATCTAGGCCCTGCATCTAGGGGTTCCTAACTTAGATCCAACGGTGGAAATTTAACATGAATAAATAAACTAGCTAAATAATAGGAAAATGAAATAGAAATGCAATGGGACTAAATTTAAAATCCAATATTGTTTTATTGATCTCAAATAATATCTTTTCATCATAAAAAATAATAATGAAGTTTACTAAATACTTTTCAGAGAAAGAAAATCATCTAGATAAGTAGAGTTTTTAACATACAATAAAATAATAAGAGTTTTTAACATAGAATAAAATAATAAATATAAATTAATATTCCTAAAGAAATAAAATCATTTAAATAAAATGATTTGCAAAAGCTATATTATTTTTGGGATTCTAAAAATATAAAGAGGCTTACTTTAAAAATACACCATTTAAACTAATTTTATACATTTAAAATATTTCAAGGATGTTAAAATACTCCGCTCACTTTAAAAATCATCTACTAAATTTAAAACACAAATTTGAAATTTAAAATGCAAATGTGAGACTCGTGACTAATAGAGAGGAAAAAGAATGGATGGTCATAGGCTTTTATGGGAATTGTGTTATTGCCAAAAGGATGGAGAGTTGGAGGTTAATTCATGCCATTAAGCCTTAAGAGAATATAGCTTGGATGTGTGTCAGGGATTTCAATGTCCTCCAACAAAATGAAAAGTATGGCTTGCCAGAAGACCTTATGCTCATATATGGAAAGATTCACCTGGAGTAATAATAGAGAGGGTGGTGATTTCACAAAAGAATGACTTGATCATGCTCTAGGCAACTCAGAGTGACTTAATTTGTATGACATATATACTGTTAGAAACATGGCTGCCAATTGTTCATATCATAATCCTCTACTTATTTCTTTGCAGGACCATAATGGACACAAGAGAAATGGGAGAATCTTTAGACGTGAAGCTAGTTGGGCAAAACAGAAGATTGTAATAAATGATCAATGAAGCTAGCCTAGAATGTTCCAATGAGCTCTTCTAATTTGTTAAAAGAAGCTACTATTGGATTAAGAAAGTGCCAACTGAGGCTAAGGCAATGGAGTAAGGATCTCCACATAGGTCAGAGCAGGCTTATCAATACAAAGCCTAGCCTAATCAAATGCTTACAAGAGACTAATGATGGTAGCCTTAACAATGAGATCAAACATTTTCAAAAGGAGGTGAGTGTGTTACTATAAGAGGAATACACTAAATGGAAACAAAGGACTAAACAAGTATGGTTGAAATATGGGGATAGAAATACCAAGTTTTTTCACAAGTGTGCTAGCCAAAGGAAAAAAACAAACACAATTTACATAATCACAGATGGAGAAGGCTATGCCACCACTAAGCCTATGGAGATCAGTCATATTTTTCAAAGACTTTTCTAGGAGTTGTTTTCAACTTAAAACCTAGAAGGCATAAAGTATTGTTTGATATCATTAGAACCCACTATGGGAAAGGATATGAATGTTATTCTTACCTAAGAATTCTCTGTAGTAGAAGTTAAGGAATTTGTTTTCAACATGAATCCCCTAGGTTCCTTTGGATTTGATGGTTTTCTTGTCTATTACTAAAACCATTGGGAAATAGTGGGTCCAGAAATTTGTACTGCTATTTTAGAGCCTTTTAACTATGGTAGATGGCCAGAAGGACTTAATTATACTCACGTTGCCCTCATTCCAAAGACAAAATCTCCTTTAGAGTTAACTAAATTTAGACCAGTTAGCTTTTGTAATGTGATTTATAAAATTATTGCTAAAGTTTTGGCCAACAGAGTGAAGTCTATACTCCCAAATATCATCTCGTTAACCTAGAGTGCCTTTGTTCCAAGGAGGCTCATTACTAATAATGTGAAAGTGGCCTTTGAGTCTATGCACACAATGAAAAGCAAAATGAAAGGAGGAGATGATTTTATGGCTTTAAAACTCAATATGAGCAAAGCATATCACAGGTTTGAATAGGTGTTTATGAAGGGACTAATGGAAAAGATGGGTTTTGCTACAATGTGGATTGATCTCATTATGCAGTGTGTGTGCATAGTGTCATATCTCCCTTGTTATTAATGGCACTCCTCAAGAAAGTTTCACTCATTCTAAGGCATTAGTCAGGGTGGTCCACTTTCATCTGACCTTTTCATCCTTTGCTCAAAAGCTCTTAGTAACCTCCTCAACAAAGGTATAGAATTAGGTTTGATTATTGGTCTTTCCTCTACTGGGGATCAAATTCAAATCAACCACTTGATTTTTTATTTTATATATATATATAGATGATAGCTTGCTCTTTTGCAAGGCTATTTTATTGGAGTAGAGCAGACTTTTCAATCTTTTGGATTCTTATGAGAAAGCTCAGGTCAAAGAGTAAATAAGGATAAGACCTCAATATTCTCAAGCAAGAACACAAGAGAAGAGACACAAATTATCATCACCAACATAGTAGGCATTAGAGCAACTGATAAGGTGTACTTGATAAGGTGAGAACTAGATTGAGTAATTGGAAAATGAAATTCTCTCACAAACAAGAAATGAAGTCTTGCTTAAATCATTAATCCAAGCAATTCCTACTTTGTGACGCCCCCAAAATCCCCAAGCCCGGACATGGGGAAATCGAGACGTCTGGATGGTGACAACACGGGTCACCACCCTATCGACGAGTGCCAAGTGTGTGCAAGTGACAAAAGTGCACGAAGAGATACGCAGCGGATAGCAAAGACATAAAACTAAGTACCAGAATTTTTTTCTTAAATAAAATACAAAGCGGTTCAAAGATACATAATAAAATATTACAAGTCATAAATATTGTTTCAAAGCCAACTACAAAACATAAACTTCAACTCAGAACTCCGGCGGAGCCGCATCCTCGGGCTCAGCCTCCTCCTCCTCCTCAAACTCTGCACCAAAATCTACGGTACCAAAATGGTGCTGCAGGTAAGTAAAATCCAAACACCACTAGATAAAAGCATATTAAACTCAAACAATATGCATGAATAAATGCCAATGCACAAAACTCACAAACCATATTTTTTCCACGCACGCCAAAAACCCATTTGGCTCAAAAACATATCCTTTGAACAAACCTCGCCATTATCCCCGATAACGGCCCACACATACCGTTTAAAACCAAGCCTCGCCATTATCCCAGATAATGGCCCAAACCACCATTTTCCCAGAAAATGGATCACAAGTCCTCAACACATCCTCGCCATTTTCCCAGAAAATGGCCCGTATCCGAAAACCATAAAAACCAACCGATTATGCATGCACCATGATCTCCCCTAGGGATCATCCGCACACTCTGGCTCTGTGCCACACCGCAGGTAACGTCTACGCGTGTGACACCTACACGAGTGATGCCCAGACTCGCGCCTCCGCCTCGCGCGTACCTGGCCAGGCCATCCTCTAGTCCCCGCCACTCTAGGGACCACGGAGTCGACACGACAGCGTTACCGTATCGTGCGATCCGGTCGTCGCCCAGCGACAACCCAGGGGATGTCACTCAGTATTATCCACTCCCGAGTGACCAGAGGAGCTCCACCGAGATAATAACCCATCCCGGCTTGGGCTCGTGATACGCACACTCCCAAAAACCATTTACGCCAATAAAACATGATTTTCTCAATTAAAATAAAATACACGTGCATGCACCATGTAAATGCAAATTTCAATGCTCGAAAAATACAACCAACCATAGAACAATAATTCAAGCAACTCCGTCCTCCATCCATCCGACCCCCGAACTCCTCGGACTCAGTCCGGAATCAGCAAACCAACCAAATAAATTATTGTAAGAGCAAAATATAATTAAATCTAAAAGTAGAGTTTGGAAAATACTTACAGAACTATATAGGATTTTTAGAAGGTTCGGCGCGCGGCAAAAGATGGGCGGAAAGCAATTTAACAGTGCAAATGCACTGTAGCCGTGGGTCGCAAAATACTCACTTTTGAACGGGAACAAACCAAGACACCAAATTGATAGGGAATGGTCTAGGGATGTTTATGAAGCTAGTGGAAGTGAGTTTTGGCCGTGGGTGGCGGTGGAAACGGCGATACAAGCGAAAAACGTGCAAATCGGAGTTGAGCTAGTGGGAGCTGCTCCGGTGGCCGATCTAGGCCGGAAATGGGTGGGTTAGGTCGGAAAGAGGTAGGGGAGGAAGTGGTGGAAAGATGGTGGCCGGAGGTGGTGCGACGGCGCCGGAATCGGCAAAAAGCCGTGCAGCTTAGATGCACTTTTCCGGTCAAACGGCGGCACGATTGGGTGAGATCTTTGGTGGGATGGTGCACCAGAGGGAGGGGAAGTTTTCTGGGTGGGTGGTGGAGGCCACGCCGCCAGCAAGTGGCGGTTCTGGGCGGAGGAAGAAAAACGGTAACAGGGGAAAAACTGGGTTGGTGCCGCGACTTTGAGCGGCTCGTGGCGGCTAACGGTGGCTCCGATGGTCCTGAAAATTGGAGGGGTTGTAGTCTGCCGTGAGAGGAAGAGAATGACGGGGGTGGTGTATGACACCTCCACCGGACGGCGGAGATATGGCTGGCCAAAGGTGGCTGCGCGGAATGAAAAAGTGCAGGGGAGGGGGAGAGCGTTCGGCACACGAGGGAAGAAACGGGAAAGAAGGGAAAAAGAAAGAAAGAAAAAGAAGGAAAAGAAGAAAAAGAAAAGGAAAAGAAGGAAAAAGAAAAGAAGGGAAAAAGAAATGAAGTCCAAACTTCACTTCCGGGATCCAGAAACTGATCTGCCGAAAACGATATTAAAACATAAAACGACTAAAATAAATTAAACACCACATCAAATAAATAAATAAACACCAAGAAAATATTTTAAACACAACGTCAAGCTAAAATTAAATTTCAATTAAAATCTGATAATTTAAAATAAAAGCACTATAATATTAATTAAATTAAAAACACTCCTTCAGTGAAAATACACGTAAAAACGGGTCATCACATACTTACTGCAAGAAAAATCGGTAGGGCCAGCAAGCTTAGGAGAATAAAATCCATTAGGTTAGTTGGGATCAAATGAGGAAGGCAAAGATATATCTACAAGAAAAATTGGTTTTCGCATCATCTAAATTCATCACAAAAACACAAAACGCATCGCTAATAAATAATCATGACACATTTTGTGTTTTTTGTGAAGAATTTAGGAGATCCAAAAGGTCATTTTTCTTGTAATGTCGATCGATGTTAGGTAGTCTCAAGTTTAGGGATTTTGAGAACTTCAACATTGTGATGCTGGCAAAGCAATGTTAGAGAATTGTTCAAAACCCTCATTCACTAGCATCACATGTTCTTAAAGCCAAATACTTCCCACAAGCTACTTTTTCTCAAGCAAAACTAGGAAACAACCCTTCCAAAGTATGTTGGTTGCAAGGTCTCTTCTTGAAGTAGAGAATACGAAATGGTGATACTGTTTGTATCTAATCTGACAAGGGGATCCTTCAACCCAATACTTTCAAGCCTTAAAGCTCATCAAATTCCTCCATGAAGATATCAAGGTTTCAACTTTTATTGACAAATACACTAATCAATGGAACCTGTCATTGGTGAATGTTATTTTTTTCAAAAGAAGAAGCCAATCTTATCAGAACTATACATGTTAGTCCCTCCAATAAACCTAACACACTGATTTGGAGATGCACTACCAATGATTTCTTTTTTGTTAAAAGTGCTTATCACTGATAGGGAGGCTTGCAAGATCATATCAAAGGCCAACCCTCAGTTTGCAGGCCAAGAAAAAAGATTGGACAAAGATATGGCACATGTCCATTCATAATGCTAGCAAAACCCTTCTTTGGAGAGCTTGCATAAATGCCCTCCCGATTAGATCCAACCTCCTCATGAAAAAGGTTGTTAACAACTCTATGTGTCCTATTTTCCATCAAGAATCAGAGAAAATGGAGCATGCTTTATGGGAACACACTTTAGCCCAAGATGTGGGGAGCAAATGTTCTAATAGATTTTTCTTTTAAAAAAAAAGCATGATTCAAAGGCAGGCATTCAAGGACATAGTGGAGGCAATGTTTGGAATGTTCGACAAGAAAGAAATGGAAGATTCTTGCAATGACCTCATGGAAGATTTAGAAAAGGAGAAGTAAATTTGTCTTCAAGGATGAATTCACACATCTAAACAAACTTGTGCAGCAATCTTTGCAGTTTCTGCAAGAACTCAAACAGCTTGAACAACCTACTAGCAATTTTGATGGAAGATAAGAGGATGTGATGTAGGCTGGGAGGCTCCTCCTCAAGGAGTCCTTAAACTTAATTGGGATGCTGTCATGGGTAAAGTTTACTGCAAGGTTGGTATTGGTGCTATTATTTGTGATTAGGAATGTGCAATACGAGCAACTATTAGGATGAAAAGAGATCTATTTCCTTATCCACTTCTAGTAGAATCCTTTGCAACTCTTCAAGCAATTATTTTTTGCAAGTATTTGGGCGTTCAAGAACGTTATCACACTTCAAGTTGTTCAGGGTATTTAGAGGACAAAAGAATATGGGACATGCACTAGAATGATTATGAATGATACTAGAGTAGTATTGGCAACATTTGATCAATGATCAATTAAGCATGCATATTGAGAGGGCAAAGAATAAGGTTGTTCATGCCTTGGGTAAAAATGCGCTAGGCATTACTGATTCTCTTATTGAATTGGATGAAATTTCTCATCGTATTCATTGTCTTATATAGATTTTATCAATAAAGTTTGTCTTTTATCCAAAACAAAAAATATATATATACATCACATCTATTCTATAATATAACCAGATATCTAGTTGCTACAGTAATGAATAGTAAATTCATTGTCCCCCTTCCATGTTCTGTGTGTTTATTCCATATCCGTCCATGTAAAAATCGATTTATATTTTTATTAGATTTTATTGGTGTTTTTTTTATTTGAGTGATGGATTGTATCAGTGAAAGTGTCAGTATATCATTTTAGTTACGGGGAAGGGGATTGCTTGCGTCAGTGATTTTATGTATCCAGTGTTTGTGTCAGTGCAAATTTTATTTAATTACTTCTTCTTCTCCGGTAAGTGTCAGTGCATCATTTTAGTTATGGGGAAGGAAGTTGCTTGTGTCAGTGATTTGTGTATCCATCCAGTGCTTGTTTCAGAACAAAAATTTTATGTTTACTTCTCATTCACTCTTCTGCTCATGTTTTCTCTGCCGGGTGCGGTGCAGTGATACTAAATATATATCTATTTTATGAATAATCTATTTTATATATTTATTATTATTTTACCAATAAAAGTGGCTACCCAGTAATCTACAGTAAATTTTCGAGCATTTTTTATTTTCAATTTTACCCCTATGCTTTACTCGTTTTCCCTTTTTATCCCTCTCTTTAGCTTTGGTTTTGTTCACATGTTTACGTTTTTAACCCTCTATTTTATTTGTTTACCGATTTTGTCCCTCTGATTCTTAACTTTTAGAACACAAATCCTTTCTCTCTCATTGCCGACTCTACTTCCCTCCCGAGTTCTCTCTTCAATTCAAACTCCCTCTCTCTCCACCTCACGGCCCTTGCCGTCGTTTGCAGCTACAGAGCATATCGTTTGCTTCTTTCTCCAACAGAAACCAAAGCCCATAGAGAGAAAGAATGTGAGGTTTTCGAATGTATTCCTAGGGCTTGACAAAAACCACGATCTACGGAAGCTTACTCGACGGAAACTTTGCTAGCTGGATTTTGTGTTAATGTTTTTGGCATATCGTGTTTCGAATTTGATTGTGTTTGGGTTATTTTTATTAGTGGTCATGGGTTTGGATTTTTACGAGTTCTACTAGACCTACATTTTGTAAATTCGGGTATGTCTAGATAGTTTTGCATTTTAGGTTTTTGGGTTTAATTTCTTTGATGTTTTTAATCATTTAAATCTTTAATTATTATTTTTTCTTTAAACATCTGAATCTAGGGTTGAATGATATTTTGGTTTTTCGGAGGCATCGATTTTTTTCCCCTGTTTGACCAAGTGTAGTGATTTGAGTATTAGTCTCTTTGATTTCGTCCCTGACGATTTAGCAGTTCCTAGGGCTTGAAAGAAACTACCTCTCCATGCTCAATGGTAGCCTACCAAGCCAATTATTGTAGCCTTGACCATTTGGCAATTGAAGCCGACTCTTTACTTTCAGCTTCAGTCATACATGAGGTCAGTTAGTTGTTATATATATATATATATATATCTGTTAAGGACATGTCCCACTTTCCCTCTGCAACCATTCAACCATGTACTGTTCAGAGCCTCTAGTGTAATCCACCTGGGAAAAATCTGATGCTTAAATTAATAAAGTGTAACCAAATGATTCAGAATTTAAAAGAGAGTTCGATCTCGTACTATCAAGGGTTACCTGGTATATATAGGCTCATACGTGACGCTTATCTTATTCAGAATTTATCGGTGTAGATCATCACCTGATACCTAGAATGATCCTGTAACTACATGAAGTCTCTATCTTTCCGTGAAAGATGGCGTGGTGTATGTATAACTTCGATGAACTTTGAACTCCCTAACTCCCTTTAATCAGCCACGGACCTCTCCTATGGGCTTCTATATTGGGCTTTTAAGATAGAATAGGCCCTTGGCTTAAATAGGCCCTCCAGCTACCCCGCTAATTCTCTTCACCCCCAGGCATAGGGAATTTATATTGATTAATCCTGCTGCCTTATAAATGTTGTGAACCTCATTATGGGCCCCCTTCTTGTTTGCTCTACTAGCCTTTATTCCTCGTGCTTCCTTTCTTGCTCTTATTTCTTGCCCATTTTTTCTTCTTCGCCTCCTTGCTTCCTTTCTCCCTTCTAGTTTTTATGGCTGAACAAGGTAACAGCTCCATACAACCTTTCCAAGTCTCTAAAGGCACGACCTTTGATGGGTATGGGTGGCGCTCAGGCCTTCGAGAGAAATATTTACCATGGATTCAGGAGGAATATCGCATCCCCGAAACAACTATGATGGAGGCTCCCTCGTCTGGATGTTGTGATGATGAGGGTTTCGCTGGGTTGAGGCTCCCCTTTTGCTGCCCTCTTTGCGATATCTTGGACCTTCTTGGTCTAGCCTCGGCTCAACTACACCCCTTTGCGTTGAGGGCCTATCTTTGTGCTTGCATTGTTTTCTGTATGGTCCTGGAGCCTCTTGGCAATCCCTATCCCGATTTGACTACTCGGGAGTTTTTGGCCTTTTACAATGTGAGGGCTGCTCCAGTTAGGAATTTCCTAGCCAAGAAGACGTTTTTAGAGATTTTCCAGTTAGAGCGATTTGGCACCCTCTAATTGATGATAAGAGCTTGTGGGCTACCATGAAACCTTTGTTGCGTCAGGAACTGGCCTGAATTGAAACTGTCTGTTCTTGGGCTAAAGCTCATCCTGATGATCTCTGGACCAACATTTTGTTGACGCCCGTTTATATCGATTGGTTCCGAATGTCTCCCAACCGAATCTATGTTCAAGGACATTCATTCATGATTTCAGACACTATTCCCCCTTCTCTACCAAAATTCTCTGAAAAAAGTAAGAGGCGGTCTGAGAAGGAGGAGAACGCCTAGAAGAGGGAAAAAAGGAGCAAGAAAAAGAACGAAGATGAAAGCTAGAGAAAAAGGACCTGTTCTGAAGACACTCCTCTCCCTTTGCCTTCACAAAAAGAAAATTTCAACACCCTTAGAGGGTGCCCATGTCGCCAGCCGCAGCTATGTATCCAGTATCATTACCTGCAAAAGCTTTGGCGCCCTTGGAGGACACCTAGATTTGTAAACCTGTGCAACCAGCCACCTCCCCGTTCGCTGCATTGCAGTTAGAGGAAGTTGTCGCACCCTCAGGGGGCAATTAGGTCCAACCTCCCAGCCCACCAGTCACTGTCACACTTTCGGCTCCTTGCGATCCCTCTGTCGGGTTAGGTTCCTCTAGCCTGAGAGACATTGAGGGTTTGGCTAGCTTGACCCTTTTTGATCTAGTTGCTTCCTTGCGAGTTGCGCCCCTTCAGAAGGTGCCCCCTCTGGCGTCTGACCCTATACTTGAATTTCTTGTTTTAGAGGGTCCAATGAGGGAGGGTGAGTGAGTTGGACGCTGTAGTGGTGGCCGCCCTTAACCTAGACTCTATCATGGGTGTAAGGGCTTGCCCACTTTCCCAACCAGGGGATGTTGATGGGGCAGAGGGAGCTTCCGCATCGTAAGGGGGTGATCCGCACATGCCCCATTGCCGTGAAGATGTCTATGGCCGTCACTATCTATGGGGGAAGTACCCCATCGTTGGTTGGCAGTGGCGAAGGCCTTTCTCTTCCTCCCCTCCACACCTCATCCTTTGAGGGAGACATCGACTCCCTCTTTGAAGACGAATGGGGCAACTTTTTGTAGGAAGATGCTCGCCTAATCGAGGCTGACCTGGCCTACACCACGTCCTTCCTTCTGCCTGTACACCTCGAGGGTCTATCAGAAAAGGTGACAGATTCAACTCTGAGGCTTGCCAAGGCCTCCTCGCTCGAAGCTGTTTCTAGCCTCGGGGAGGTCCTTGGTGGCGATGCCAGTGGTGGTGCTTCCTCTACTTCTGCTGGTGCCCGAGCTTAGGCCATTGCTCAGATGGCTAACCGCTTAAAGGATTGGTTCTCTGAGGTATCTTGTAGCTTGTTTTCTTCTTTTTGTGCTTGCACGCCGTTTCTTATTTTGGGTTGCTTCACATTCCTTTGCAAGGTATTAATGATCTGGCAACATGGATATTGGCTGATCGTGCCCACCTAGAGGAGGAGGTTAAGGAACAACATAAGCTATGCTACGTTGCCAAGGGTGCTTATGAGAAGTGGCTAGTTAACAGGGCTGAGTTGGAAGCCTTGGCAAAGAAGAAAAAGGAGTTGGCGATTCTGTTGGAGCAGTTAGAAGGCTACTCCCACTTGTTGCAAGGCAACTTGTGTAACAGCCTGCTAGAAATTCAATGGTGGAATTTCTATGGACTTTAGGAATCTCGTGAAAACTCCATAAGTTTTCACGAATCGACTAATCGCAAAGGTTTTAGTCTGTCAACATAGTTAGTATTATCACTCACTATGGTGCCATAATACTAACTATGTTGACAGAAATGTGATTTTAATTGTTTGAGGTTGTTAGAAGTGTCAAAATACGTTATGGTCTACCAGACTCAGTTGAATATTTAGGATTTTATGACGCAATAACGCATTTTCATAATTTCGAACGAAACGGTTGTTCGAAACTGTGAATCTAATTTTAGGGGCACTTTAGGATTGAGTTTTGGTAAGCGATTTTTACTATAGGTTAAGAGGAATATTTAGGATTTTTTCAGTACTAATTTTATTATGCATTTTTTTCTGAGTGAATAGTAACCTCGATAAACATACTAAGTGCAGTGTTTTTAAAATCACAGTGTGGAATGTCTAAATTAGGTTAGAGAAGTTTTATGTGGACACTTGGAAAGATCTTAGCCACACACAGTGAATAGTATTAGACACTTGGCACAAGGAGGAACCATTAGATGGATTTATGAAGGAAATCAAGGTGTGAGATCATGCCACCTAAGCAAAACTTTTTTTCATCTGATCAACCAAATTGAGCCAGATCAAAGAGGGTTTCAACGCTAGTGAAACCCTACATTTTTGAAATCCAATTGAAACCCCAAAAGTTTGGTTGAAACCACAACCCTAAACGGTTTCCCCAAACCCTAAAGTTGGCCTTGAAACCCTTTTTGATCCAATTTCTAGTATTGTGTTTAATCACTTGATTAAATCACTTCCACATGCTATTAATTTCTCAAATCCTTGTTATGATATCATTATCCAACCTTTTAAATCTTTGAAATTTGATTGGGTCAAGAAAATATGGATTTGGGCTTGATAGCATCTCAAACCCTAACCAAACCCCCTTTAAACCCCAAATTGAAACCCACTTGGTTGAGGCCCACCAAGACCCACGAATTTGGCCACCTTTGCAAAAATTCTTGAAGAAGTTTCCTCCCCCACATGGAAGACCATCCACTGCCCTTGGCTGCACCCTATAGTGCCTTGAGGTTATGGAGAAACCCACCTCATCAACCTCCAGTCCTTTCCCCTCACTATTCTCCACTTTATGTCACATAGCCACCTCAAATCAAGGTTCATTCAAGCCCATATATTTCCTCTCCATAAGTATAGAGTCGTGCAAGATATACTTCTTTCCCTTTAGTCACTTCTTCACCCTGTTCTTAGAGAGAAACCCAAAAGAGTTCTCTCGGGCAGATTTCTGGGCCTTTTTACGTGGAGATTTTAGACCATTTGTAAGTATTTTCACACAATGAATCCCTCACAAAATTTATTCCTCTCTGAGTATAGTTTCCGTATATATATTATTAGTATCATTCCATGATCATTTGGCCAGTCAAAAGTATTTTTAACCATGGAAAGGTCAATCTGGGCTTGAAACTGGAGAGTATGTTATGTTTTGGAGTTTTTGACCAAGCTAATGGACATATCTTGGTCCGAAAATTCTATGGAGTGTTTTTAGCATTTTTTAAGACTTTTAATTGAGGTTTTGTTTCATTAATAAAGCTTTTGATGATAAAGTTTCTTAGATCTAGAAATTTGAAAACTGGAAGTGGCAAAAGAGTTTTTATTTGGAGTTTGAATATTTCGAGGTTTGATCTTACTCTAAACGCTTTGATATTTTTATATGATGATCCGAAGTCTCTTATTTTCATGTTAAGATGTTATTTTAAAGATTTTTATTATTAGTTTTAAAGATATAATATTTTTGTGCAAGAGGATTTCGGTTAGGTTTAAGATTTGATATTTTTGGGTGAGATCCATGTTTTATTGAGTTTTAGCCATGTGATTTTAAGTTTGATGGTTGGATATTCTTTAAGAAATTTTTAAACCATGTGATATTTTAGTTTGAAGATCTTATCTTTGTAAGCCATGGATCAAGAGATTGATCAAAACAAGTTGAGAAAAAAGTTTCTGTTTTTGGACTAAGTGTAAAACCAAAAACTCCAAGTGTTATTTTGTGATTTTGGTGACTTTAGTTTGATGATTTAAAGAATGGTTGATCTTAAGATGATGTTATGAATATGTTAGAAGTAAGATTTGATTTTTTGGAATTCTTGGAGATGTTTTGATCTAGGGTCAAAGCTTGTGATTCAAGGGTTTGGATCTTTTTACAAAAAGTTTGGTGTTGATTATTAGCTTTTTCTAAAGTGATGTTTTAAGTATGGTTTTAAACTTAGGATAGGAAGATGTTTGTTGAAAAATTTTAGTTTAAGCATGAGTTTTGAAGTTGGAAGGAATTGCAACAAAAATCAAGAGAAATGGCCTATGGATGTTTCGGCCATAGTGTGTTTTCCATAGTTGCGATTTGTCTTAAATTTTTCTGAGTTGATATTTGAATTTAGGATAAAATTTACATGAGGAATGTAAATTTTGAAAATTTTTGGAGTTAGGATGTGAAATTCTCAAATTACGGGTAAAATAGTCATTCTCACATGTAGAGGGTAAAATGGTAATTTTACTCTAAGTTGTCTCTTTTACACATTTCTAATTGTTGGTAATTAAATTTCTAACTTTTAGAATACCCTTTTACAATTGCTCATGTTTCGTGCTTTATTCTCATAAAAAGCGATGATTGAGGTAATTCAGTTTCTAACTTACTATCAGTTTACTGTGTATGTATGATGGGTAAGGAATTGCAATTTATGTATATATGTTATCATATATGTCATGCCATGCCACGTCATTACATGTTTATCTGTTATGCATGATTTATTTTGTCATGAATATTTATCTGTTACACAATCTATTCTGTAACGTATTACTATATGTTATAAGTATGCCATGTTAAGTATGCCACATGTTACATGTATTTCATATCATATAATACTCACCATTGCAAGTATGTCATGTTAAGTAAAGAAGTTAGATCAAGTTGATATTAAGTCCTGTTTCAGATTACGTTCATGTTAAGTTATTCATGTCAATCATGACCCTAAGTGCTAGAATGTGGTAATATCCTAGTGGAACTCCTTTGTTCACGCTGGAGTGGAACTCCTTTGTTCACGCTAGACTGTCTAAATAGGTGTGAATTTTCCTATATTGACGAAGTACAGTCAATAGGTTGCGAATGAGGCCTAATTAGTTGGTCACCAGAGCGTGACAGGCACTAACGCCGATGGAGCCACATTATATTTTACGCGTGTTCACAGCAAGTGTGGCACAAACAATTCATGAGGCCACAACAACTGTGGAGTACATATTAACGCACTCACGACTGGTGTAGATACCTGTGTTGTGATGTTGTAATCGGCAGGGACACACGGCTCAAGGGGACCCGTGTAGCACCCATATGGTCACGTTATTAATTAAGTCTATTGAACAAGATTCCAAGTTTATGTCAGGAAGTTAAGAATAAACAATATGTTAAGGTAAAGGATAATACACGCTGACTGGTACTGTGGTCAAGGCTATGCGCTGCCAAGTACCATGGTGAAGGAGTATAATCTGTCGTACTATAGAATGATGATACGCGCTACCTGGTACTGCGGTCAAGGCTATGTGCTGCCGAGTACTACGATGAAGGAGTATAATCTGCTGTCATGTTATGTTCAAGTTCACGTTCATGTTATGTTATGTCTATGTTCACTTTAAGTTTCAAGTTGATGTTCATATCATGTTATGTTCAAGCTTACGTTCATGTTATGTTATGTTCATGTTCACGTTAAGTTTCAAGTTCATGTTCATATTCATATCAGGTTATGTTCACATTTATGTTATGTTTAAGCTTACGTTCATATTATGTTATGTTCATGTTCACGTTATGTTTCAAGTTCACGTTTATGTCATGTTATGTTCACATACATGTTATGTTCAAGTTCACGTTCATATTATGTTATGTCCAAGTTCACATTAAGTTAAGTTCATGTTCATGTTCATGTTTATGTTATGTTCAAGCTCACGTTCATGTTAAGTTATGTTCATGTTCACGTTAAGTTTCAAGTTCATGTTCATGTCATGCTATGTTCACGTTTATGGTATGTTCAAGCTCACGTTCATGTTTACGTTATGTTTCAAGTTCACGTTCATGTCATGTTATGTTCACGTACATATTATATTCAAGTTTACGTTTATGTCATGTTATGCTTAGGCTTATGTTAAGTTCAAGTCTATGTTATGTTTCAAGTTCACGTTCATGTTATGTTGCTAGCCCATGTTATATTATAAGTTCAAGTTCATGTCATGTCAAGTCAAGTTTAGTTCACGTTTCAGTTCAGGTTATGTCAGTTATGCTATGCTTACTTATGACTTTAACTATGCATTTATGTTTTTATTACCATGCATGCATCATTAACATGTGTGGGAGTTTCCTATTAACTTACTGAGATTTGTAATCAAATCTCACCGTGGTAATCCCAACTACCATTCCCCCCGAATGGTGGGCGTTTTGTCAAGATCAGAGCAAGGAGTGGGCATGGTAGACTGAAGGAGGTTGACTAGATGCCGCAGACACGACACAGAGCTTACAGCTTCCATAGTTAGCTTTTGGACAGTATTTTGGCCTCATTAGTCGAGTTACACGAGTTACTCGACGAACTTCCTCAATAGTGTATTTTGGTAATGTAAAAATGGGGTCTGACCCCCCATGTTTTTTAGATTACAGTCTTCTGAGACTCGTACTGAAATCGTAGATGTTTATTTTTGTTAAGTAATCTTGGATTATGATTTAACTATTTGGGATATTATAAGTTTGGTGCATAGTATTGCTAAAAAAAAAAAATTATCCGCTACAAATATTTCATAATGCTAGATACATGTTAGGAACATTGCATCTTATAGGTCATGAATGGGAGCAGGTAGCCTAATGTTGCATGTCCCGATTCTTCGGATGTCCGTCCGATCCCAAACGGAATCTAGGGGAGTCAAAGCTTGGAGATGCGTGAGGGAGAAGTCCTCGAGCTCCATGAAGCCACTCGCCTTGCCCAAGAGGCGAAGGTCAGGGATGACTTTGCCCTGATACTTCTTCAGTCCAAAAGGGACTCGGTAAGGTTCCAACTTTCAGAGGCTCAGAAAAGTTTTGAAGCTGGGAAGGCCCGCCTGAAATTTGAGCTTCTTGCCCGTGATGGAGAGTTAAACTCAACCCGTGAAGAATTAACTCGCTCACAAGAAAGTCATAGCGAGCTGTCCCGAGAGTTGGTGGCTGCTGTGGAGAAAGTCGCCTTACCGCCTTTGACCTTTCAAAGGCACAGGGGTCCTGGGTAGGACTCAGGAATCACCATGAGTAGTATGAGGACAACCATAAGGACCTCGATAAGGATCTTAGGAAGGCAAACTTGGCTCTTGTTGCCAAGCACCAGAGGTTGACTGAGAAAACGGATGAGCTAACAGCTGCTCAGGCGGACATCGTACAGCTTCCTGCCCAGTTAGCTCATGTCCCTGCTACCAGGTATCATGCCTTTGCTTACGGCCATGGTTCTGGCATTATGAGGCTCAGGAACCGCCTTTTGGCTGACCCCGCCACTAATCTCAAAACTCTAGATCGAGGTTTATTTTCTCCTGAAAAAAATGCTTGCCGTCGAGTTGACACATACAAGCGGGATGAGATGCCTGATGCTTTTATAGGCATACCTCCGTTGCCACCTCCAAACAATGCTCCTTAGCTTCCTTCCTTTTGTTTTTATGAAAAGTTTATACTTTTAACACATTGTACTCTTGCTTTGTTAATAAACTTTGGTTTACAATGATGAGTATCTGTTAATTCTGCTATTGCACATCTTTGTTCTTTGGTCTTCTATTTATGTTTAGATTGTTCTGTCTTTTTGGCTTTTCTTTTGTTCTTGGTCAGATTGTGGTGACCTCTGCGCCCTTTTTCATGGCACCACAAGTAGCTAAGGCTTACTTTTAGTGTTTAAGGGTGGCGTTGTTTGATGACCTTTGCACCCTTTTTCATCGCACCACAAGCTACTAAGGCTTACTTTAGGTGTTTTAGGGGTGGCGTGGTCTGGTGACCTCCGCGCCCTTTTTCATGCCACCACAATCTGCTATGGCTTGCTTTTGGTGTTTAAGGGTGGCGTGGTGTTGTGACCTCTGTGCTCTTTTTCATGGCACTACAAGTTGCTAAGGCTTACTTTTGGTGTTTAGGGGTGTCATGGTCTGGTGACCTCCGCACCCTTTTTTATGGCACCACAAACTGCTAAGACTTGCTTTTGGTGTTTAGGGGTGGCGTGGTTTGGTGACCTCCACACCCTTTTTCATGGCACCACAAGTTGCTAAGGTTTGCTTTTGGTGTTTAGGGGTGGCGTGGTCTGGTGATCTCCACCCTTTTTCATGGCACCACAAGCTGCTAAGGCTTGCTTTTGGTGTTTAGGGGTGGCGTGGTCTGGTGACCTTCGTGCCCTTTTTCATGGCACCATAAGGTGCTAAGGCTTACTTTCTATGTTTAGGGGTAGCATGGTCTGATGACCTCTACGCTCTTTTTCATTGCACCACGAGCTGCTATGACTTGCTTATTGTGCTTTCCAAGCTTTACCCCCAATGTCTGCCCTCGAATGTTCTTTACCTTTTACTGGAAAGTTACTAACAACGTTGAGCACGACAGTTTTTAAGTAGTGATAAGTGAATGCAAATATTTTGATAACATGAATATGAATGTAATAATGTAAATACTGAGGAAATAAATTTGACAGAAATGACAATGCTTTAAACGCTACTGATAAAATTTCTGTAAGTGCTCCGTGTGCCATGGATGTGGCAACTCCTTGCCTTGGATGTCTTTTAAACGGTATGACCCAGGCCTGTTGTTAGCTATCACAAGGTAAGGCCCTTCCCATTGGGGCCCGATTTTTCCCTCACTTTGGGTAGTCACTCCGATCTTCTTTAAAACCAGATCCCCTACTTTAAAAGTCTTGGGCCTCACCCTCTTGTTGAAGTACTGCTGGGCTCTTTCTTTTTCTTGCAACATTCTGGCTTCCGCTATCTCTCTTTCTTCTTCTAATAAATCGAGATATCCCTCCATCTTTTTATCATTTTGGGCGCCCGAGAAGTAGCTTGTTCTGTAACTTGGAAGCCCTACTTCGACTGGTGGGACTGCCTCGCATCCATACGCTAGTGTGAATGGGGATTCCCTTGTTGGGATTTTGACTAATGTTCTGTACACCCAAAGTACCCCTCGCAGCTCGTCCATCCAATCTCCCTTCTTCTCCGCAACCTTCTTCTTAAGGATTGAGGGTAACACTTTGTTTGTTGATTCTGCTTGCCTGTTCGCTTGGGGGTGGCCCAACGAGGAGTACTTTGTCTTGATTTTCAACTCATCACATCACTCTTTGTAATGGTCAGAGTCAAACTGGCGTCCATTGTCTGTCACAATGCTTTGGAGGATTCCGAATCTACAAACAATGTTTTTCCACAAGAACTTTGTTATGACCTTGCTTGTCACCGTCGCCAACAGTTCTGCCTCTGCCCACTTCATGAAGGTTTTTTTTTTTTTTAAGAGAAGGAGGAAGTCACATGTTCAATAGTGACCCTATCCCAAATTTATTAATCAAATCCTCACTTATGATGGAGGAATACCGTGAAAAAAATACATCAAGAATGAATAAAAGGAATCCCCAATTTATCTAATCGAACTAGACCCTAAAGTTTGCAGTTAACATAAGTTTCCCCCAAAAAATCTTCTATCCTTCATTTCGCTCCTTCCTTGGCCAGAAAATCCGTGACCATATTTGCTTCTCTAAAATTGTGTCTGATCCAAGGCCTAAGCAAGCTTACAAGCACCTTAACTTCCTCCAAAAAATCCCATAAATACCAATATTTACAATTACCTGATACCAACCAACCAACCACTACCTAAGAGTCGAACTCAACCAAGAAATCCCTCAATCCAAGAGCATGACACAACTGTAATCCATCTAGTAAAGCATGATACTCTACAATTGTGTTCATCGCTTGGCCATAAAATGCGCAAATCCGGCCAATACTCTCCCCTGTGCATCCAAAACAACACCTTCACCACCCGACATTCCTGAATTTTCACAAGATTCACCATCCACATTTAACTTTAGCATACCTATATCCGGTGCCGTCCACTTTATCAACTTTGGCACTTTCGAAAGCACTGGTGCAATGGGACAATTTAAATCCTGCAGCACACGTAAGTCTTGTGCTTCAATTTTTTTGAACTACCGCCCTCTGCTAGTAACCTCCATTAACATTACTTTCACCATCCAGATCATGCTCCTCCAGTCATAAAGTGTATCTTCCATCTTAGCTTTGCATCTGAATTTCCAAAGAGTCCAAGAAATAATAATTGGTAGAACTCCTTTAATCCAACCAACCTGAGAAGATCCCTTCGCATGACTCCACCAGAAATTCATCACTCCTTCCCAGCTCCAAGCTTGTGGCATCTGCACTCCACAACTTGCTGCAAAAAACCTCCATGTTGCCGTCAGCCCCTCCCCTTCCCAGAGGACATGATTTAATGTTTCTACTTTGGGTTCAACACAGCAGCAACATTTGGAACACAAAGGAATCCCAAGCTGTTGAATGCAAAGCCTGTCGTCTCGCTCTCCAACACATGAAGGCATCTTCGCTGGCGTGTAATCCTTCCACAACCATCTCCTCCATGGGCACATAGTCCCCTGTTTCGAGTCAAATTCCATTCCGATTTCGTCGTGAAGCTGCCATCAATGGTATGAGCCCAGATTCATTTATCAGCCCCTTCCCTCAACCGAAAACCTGCCTGCAAGATTTTCTTAACCACCGGTGTTGCAACAAGAGATCTCAAGACATCCACAATGCACCCATTTGTATCCATCACCTCACGCACCTTCAAGTTCCCATTCCCAATCACCGAATGCTCCTCTGCCAAAGGCCCATCTCCCAACCAATTATCATACCAAAAACTCACCTCCCCATTCCTGATCCACCATCTTGAATTACATAATACAGTTGGCATTAATCAGATAACTCCTTTCCAAAAATGAGTTCCTTTGCCCAAGGATATGATTGAAGACATGTGTACATTACCCACATATTTGGTAGAGAAAAAATTCGACCACAGCAAACCTCCCAATATTAATTTCCAAGTGAACTTCATAAGTAAAGAATTTTGAACCTCCTCCAAATCTCTTATTACAAGTCCACCTTCCTCTACAGGCAAACAAATAGTTTTCCAAGATATCCATTTTCTCTTTTTATTTTCCATGGAAGAATCCCATAGAAAATTAGAGAAATTTTTTTCAATCGCCAACATTACCCCTTTTGCGAAATTCATTACTGAGAGCATATGAATTGTAATACTGTTTAGAACATGCTTTATCAAAATAATTTTACCTTCAAAAGTAAGTAATTTGCTTTTCCAACTCGTTAATTTCTTTTGAATTTTTCCCAACAATAGATCAAACATTCTTATTCGCATTCGCCCCACATGCAATGGTATCCCCAAGTATGTACACGGCCAAGCTCCCTCTTCAAAACCAGATATTTGTCTTAATGCCTGCTATCGATCAATCGAGATATGCTTAGAAAAAAACAAAGAAGACTTATGCGGACTCACCAACTGCCCAGACATATTTTCATACTTGTGCACTTCCATAAGCTTTCAAAAAGAAGGCTTTCCACCATTCACAAAAATCAAGAGATCATCCGCATACAACAAGTGATTAATCATAGTTCCTCCATTGGGATTAAACGACTTGATCCTTCCGAATGGAAACTCCTTACTCAGCATTCACGACAACAACACTTCCTCCGATAAAATAAACAAATAAGGTGAGAAATGGTCACATTGCCGAAGTCCACGAGAAGGTTTAAAGAATCCCCTAGTGCATCCATTGAATATAACCGAATAAAATGGAGAAGAAATACAATTAAAAATCAGGTCTCTCCATTTTTCCTGAGAAACCCAATCGTCTTAAAACCTTGAGTAAAAAATGCCAATTCACCCAATCATATGCCTTGGCCATATCAATTTTCAACATAACATTACCACCCCTGACCTTCCGATTAATCCCATGAACCAGCTCCTGTGCAAGAGCCATGCTATCAAAGATACTTCTTCCTGGGATGAATGCAGATTGTTTGGAAGAAATAAGCCGATGAAGAATAGGTGTCATACGAATTACCATGATTTTTGCTATGATTTTATAAGCCACTGAACATAGACTAATCGGTCGAAATTGTCCAAACCTCATAGGTTCATCAACCTTTGGAATAAGTACTAAATTTTTCTACACAAAGAAAGTCGTGAACAGAATCCCCTCACAAAATTCACAAGCCATATCCAGAAGATCCTGCTTCACAATATCCCATGCAAATGTAAAGAAACTTGCCGAGAACTCGTCAGGCCCTAGGCTACTGTCCGGTGGAATGGACCAAAGCTCCATCTTCAACTCCTCCTAGGAAGGTGCGGCACACAAAGCTTTATTTTCGTGTACTGAAATTTTTGGCAAAAGTAAAGAAAGTGATTCCTCATCGAATTGGACATTGTTCATCGTTAAAAGGTCTTGAAAAATTCCACCACACCATTATGTATTTCCTCCGTAGATTGTAACACTTGTCCAGTCTCCATCCTCATTTGATCAACCTTCTTATTTTTCTTCTTAACTTTCATCATCGCATGAAAAAAAGCTGTATTAGAGTCACCCTCTGCAAGCCACTTCACGGGAGACTTTTGGTAGCTAAGTATTTCCTCACGGTGCACCCATTGTAAATGCATTTGTTTGCATTGCAATAACTCATCTTCGACCTGCTGACTATAGCTTGTAATAACAGCTTGCTCTGGCCCAGAAATGCGATCTTCAAGCTTTCGCAATTCCACTTCCACTCTCCCGAAGACATCTACATTCCACTGCCTCAAAGGTGCTTTCAACAATTTTAGTTTTTTGGTCATGCGCACCATCGGACTTCCATAAATTCTCCCATCCCATACCTAATTCACCAACGGTAAGAATTGCTTATGAGAGCCCCAAATACTCTTGTGGGGCTAGCCACACTGCTTGTTTCATGAACCAACGAGACCATCATCGAGGAATGATCTGAAGATGTTCTCTGCATATAAACGACACGAGCATCCCCAAATAAACATAAAAATTCCATATTCACCAGCACACGATCCAACCTTGCCCAAATCCTTCTCCCCCCTAACCTTCCATTGCACCATGACAAGTACTGCCCCTCATAAGGAAGTTCTAGCAAACCACAATCATGAATACAAAGATTAAATTCGGCCTTCGCACGATTAGTCCACAAAATACCACCCCTTTTTTTGTCATCATTCCAAATCACATTAAAATCCCCTCCAATTATCCATGGCCTGATCCCTAGATCTTTTCCCCTTAAAAAATCCTAAAGCTCCACACACTCCCATCGAAAACAGCTCGCATACACAAAGGTCGCAAGAACTCTCTTATTGCCTTGCACAAACCACTCACTCAACATCTGATCCGATTTTGACACCAATTCAAATTCAAAATCCTCATTCCAAAAAATTCAAAATTTTCCCCCAACCTCAGCATTGTCATAAAAATTTGGTAGCTTCAACCACCTTGCCCATCTACCACATTTATTTGCCCCAAGAAACGGCTCTAAAAGCACCACCACAAACGAGCGGTTTTTATTTAAAATGCATCGAAGCCTACTTTTCGACGAAAAATTCCCCTAATATTCCATGTAAGGATGTTCAACATGGATTGAAGAAATTGTTTGGAACAAGTTCGTCACTCCAAGACAACTATTGATTTTTGTTTCCTCACCCCCTATAGCTTCTTCAAAGGCACATTCATATCCGGGTTCGAATCAAAACATTTTTCCACCAATTCATTCAATTCCTCATCAGGCTCTACATCTGAGATAGATTGACAATAAGAAAATAGATCACCATTGAAACCATCGACCCCTCAATTTTCCCTATTAGCCTTACATCCCACTTCGAATTCCAGAGCCTCATCGATCAACCTCAAAGAACTTTTGGGAGAGGTTCGGCCAGTTACCCCCAAGCCTGGATTCTCTTCCGACTCTTCTTCGGTTAATTCAAACCAATTCTCGCACCTTCCTGAAATATCTTGCCTCTGCACAACCTTCACTCTATCCTCCTCCTCATGCTCTTCACTAGCCTGACCAAGGGAAAAGTCCTACCAGGTCTACGCCCCACTGGGCAAAAGGCCATGGTGCTCTCACAGATGTTAACTCCTCTGGCGGGGCATGCGGTACCGACACATATGTCTAGCACCTGACACACTTCCTGGTGAACTCTTAAGCATCCCTTAAAGCTTTGGTCCTGTAGTATCCTGCCCTGACTGCTATCCTAGCCAAGGCCCTTCCACCGAAATGGTTTCCACATATTTCTTCATATATCTCTGCTAATACGTAATGTGCCTCTTGTGTGGAAATGCATCGTAGTAATGGGGCGGAGAAACCCCTTCTATAAAGTACTCCGCCGATAAGCAAGAACCTTGCTGCTTTTCTTCTTATCCTCCCCGCCTCTTCCTTTATTTCTGCTAGCTTTCCTTCGTCTAAGTACTCAACCACCCCGCTTGCCCAATCTAGGATGTTGGAGCCCAGGGCACCTACTTCTGCACCAATGGCAGGGACTTCAATGAATCTTCTTTCAACTCGCCATGCCAGGGGCGCCTTCTTTATCCTTGACACTGTTCATCACTGTTTTTAATTTCGTACCGTACTAGCCGGTATATACCATATCGGCCACTGGTTTGGTATAGAAATTGTACCTATTTAGTACCGGCCGATATTTCGGCCTATACCGGGCTACATACCAGCCGTTATTTCGGCATTTATTTTTTTTTTTCATTTCTTCAAACTACAAGCTCATTTTTTGACCCACAATTCTGACCAGTCTATTTATAATTTATATATATATATATTTATGCATAATTTATTCATATATAGATTATTATTTTGGAATATAATTAATATATATATATATATATATATAATTTATTTATATATCGACTATCCTGAAATGGTACATGAAACAGTATCAGTATCGAAATATTTCGTTCCAGTGCCTTGACCAGTACGACATCCGGTACGATATTCAAAACATTGTTGTTCATGCCAATTTGTTCGCGACTTCATTGCCTACTCTTGGTATATGGGTTATAGTGAAATACGAGAAAAGGTCACGCACCTTCCAGACTCATGCTAAATATTTTCTCAAATTCTTGTCCTTGGTAGCATACAAAACCAACACCTGATTCACCACTACTTGTGAACCTGACTTGGCCTCTATCTTGGTTGCCCCTATCCTGGCGGCTATAGAAAGTCCCACTATGAGTGCGTCATACCCAGCCTTGTTGTTTATTGCTTTGAACGCCAATGTGGCCATGTAGTACCGTTCTTGGCCGTCAAGGCTTAACAAATGTATTCCCAGGCCTCTGCCCGCTTGGCAGGATGAGCCATCTATGAAAAGTACCCATGGCTTTCCCAATGGGGCTACCGTGTCTTCTTGGAGAAAACCTAAGAACTCTGCCACAAAATCTGTTAGTGCTTGTCCCATAACTGCCTTTCTTGGCTCATATTCTAGATCAACCTTCCTGTGCTGTCTAGCTTCCTCAATGTTTTTGCTAATGGAGCTTTTGAAAGCACCCTTATTGTGTGGACTTAGAAGTACAAGCAAAGCTTTCTAGCCGTCGTTACTAAGGTAAAGGCTAGCACTCCCATCCGAGGGTACCTTGCCTCTACTCCTCTGAGAGCTCGACTTACGTAGCACACGGGATGTTGGGCTATCCCCTCCTTCCTCACTAGGACGGTGGACATGGCATGCAAGGAGACTGCTAGATATGCGCAGAACACATCACCTTTCTCTAGCCACTTCAAAAGAGATGGATTGGCTAGGTACTGGTTCAATTTCTCGAACGCCTCATCACACTCTTCGTTCCAAGGATGCATTTTTCATTGTACTTGGGAAAAGGTGAGGCATTTGGCCGTTGACTTGGCTATGAATCTTCCCAAGGTGGCTACTTTCCTCGCCAACTGCTGGGTTTCATTCAGACTTCTCTGCGGTTTCATGTTGAGTGTGGCTTCTATCTTTTCTGGGAAGGTTTCAGTTCCTCTTTTAGACATAATAAAACACAAGAAGTTCCCCGACTGGACTCCAAAGGCACACTTTGCCGGGTTCAACCTCATTTTATAGTGGTGTAAGATCCCAAATGTCATTCGTAGGTCGTCAAGGTGTAGGGCGGGCTTCTTGCTTTTTATCAATAGGTCGTCCACATAGACCTCCATAGACTTCCCAATTTTTTCTTTAAACATTTGACTAACTAACCTCTGGTAGGTTGCCCCTGCATTTTTCAATCCGAATAGCATGACCTGACAGCAATACAGTCCTTGGTCTTTTATAAACAAGGTTTTTTCCTCATCTGCCACATCCATCCGTATATGAGTATGCATCCCTGAAGCTCAACATACTGTGTCCTGTCGTTGCATCAACGATAACATCGATGCATGGTAACGGGAAGCAGTCTTTTGGGCAAGCTTTATTTAGATCTGTGAAGTCTACTCACATCCTTCACTTTCCATTCGCCTTTTTTACCAAGACCAAGTTGGTTAGCCATTCTGGATAACGGGCTTTCCTGGTGAAACCAGCTGTGAGCAACCTTTCTACCTCTTCGTTAATGGTGGTGTACTTCTCCGTACTGAACGACCTTCATTTCTAGCCAACTGCCTTGTGCGCAGTGTCCATGCCCAAGCAATGTTCAATGACAACGTTATCTATACCAGGCATTTCTTCGTGGCTCCACTCAAAGACATTGTGAAACTATGGGCCGCAGGGATTAAGAAATTTATTTGTAGTGTGTTTCTTTTTTTCTTTTTCTTTTTTTCTTTTTTGGTTTGCATGTCATTGTTTTATTGGCTTTTTTATTTTTTGATTTAATTAATCTAATTTGGTGGTTTGTTTTCTACAGGGATTTTGGACTGTGGTTTAGTTTGTGCATGTTTTTACAGTTTAATTTATTCTTCTTCTTCTTCTTCTTCTTCTTCTTCTTCTTTTTCTCTCTCTCTCTCTCTCTCTCTCTCTCTCTCTCTCTCTCTCTCTCTCTCTCTCTCTCTCTCGTGCTAACAATCATGTCTTTCTATGTGTTCTCTCCCATTTTACTCAGTTTATTTTTAAAGTTTTGGGTGAGATCAAACATTTTAGATTTCCTTATGTCTTTTGATGCCTCGTGAATATTTAATGTTCAAATCATACCTTGTCATGGAATGTTAGTTTCTTTGAAGTTAGTCTTAGCCGACTGGGAGTTCTCACAAAGGGTTTTGCTTGGTGCATGGGTTTGGAATGCTTGCTTTATTAATTGATTAGGTAAATCAATGGTTGGTTAATTATATGCTGTGTTGCTATAATTAATGTGATCAATTTTGTGCATGTGGTGGAACATGTGACGCCCTCAAATTCTGCTTGAGATTGAACGGACATCTGAAGCATCGGGACATGCAACACATGGTTACCTGTCCCCGTTCATGACATATAAGATGCAATATTCCTAACATGCATCTAGCATTATGCAATATTCGCAGTGGATAATTTTTTTTTTTCTTGAGCAATACTATGCACCAAACTTATAATATCCCAAATAGTTAAATAGTAATCCAAGCATACTTAACAAAATAAACATCCACGATTTTAGTATGAGTCATAGAAGAGTATAACCTCAAAAACATGGGAGACCAAACTCCATATTTACATTACCAAAATACACTATTGAGGAAGTTTGTCAAGTAACTCGTGTAACTCGACTAACGAGGCCAGAAAACTATCCAAAAACTAACTATGGAAGTTGTAAGCTCTGTGTCGTGTCTGCGGCGTCTAGTTAACCTCCTTCAGTCTACCAATGTTCGCTCCCTACACTGATCCTAACACATCGCCTACCATTCAGGGGGAATGGTAGTTGGAACTACCACAGTGAGATTTGATTACAAATCTCAGTAAGTCAACAGAAAACTCCCACACAAGTTAAAGATGCATGCATGGCAGTAAAACCATAAATGCATAATTAAAGTCGTAAATAAGCATATCATAACTTGACATATAGCATGGCATAACTGACATAACCTGAACTAAAATGTGAACTTAACTTGACTTGACATGACATGAACTTGAACTTAAAATATAACATGGGCTAGCAACATAACATGAACGTGAACTTGAAACATAGCATGAACGTAAACATACATAACATAAACATGAACTTAAATTTAACATAAGCCTGAGCATAACATGACATAAACATGAACTTGAGGCATAATATAAACATGAACATAACATAACATGAACGTGAAATTGAAACATAACGTGAACATGAGCATAAAATAACATGAACGTGAGTTTGAACATAATATAAACGTGAACATAACATGATATGAACATGAACTTGAAACTTAACGTGAACATAAACATAACATGTATGTGAACATAACATAACATAACATGAACTTGATTTTAAACTTATTCTTATCTCATGAGATCTCCATGATTGCTTATTCTTATCTCATGGAGTTACCATGATTGCTTATTCTTAACTTCTTGACATAAACTTGGACTCTTGTTCAATTGACTTAATTAATAATGTGACCATATGGGTGCTACATGGGTCCCTTAGAGTCGTGTGTCCCTACCGATTACCGCATCACAACACAGGTATCTACACCGCTGTGAATGCTTAATACGTACTCCACAGTTGTTGTGGCCCCACGTATTCTACGTATCACAATTGCTGTGTCTCATGTATTGTATGCTCCACAGTTGTTGTGGCCCCATGAATACATGTAAAATAAAATATGGCACCATCGGCGTTAGTGCCTGCTGTGCTTTGGTGACCAGCTAATTAGGCCCCATTCGCAACTTAGGGTTGTGATTGACATGAATAACTTAACTGTCAACTCAGGGAATTTCACACCTATTTAGACACTCCAGCATGAACAAATGAGTTCCATTAGGATATTACCCCATCTTAGCACTTAGGGTTGTGATTGACATGAATAACTTAACTTGAACGTGATCTGAAACTTAACTTAACATAAACTTGATCTGACTTCTTTACTTAACATGACATACTTGCAACGGTAAATATTACATGATATGACATACATGTATCATATGACATACTTAACATGGCATACTTATAACATTTAGCAATACGTGGCAGAATAGATTGTGTAACAGATAAATATTCGTGACAGAATAAATCATGCATAACAGATAAACATGTAATGACGTGGCATGGCATGGCATGGCATATATGATAACATACATACATAAATTGTAGTTCCCTTACCCATCATACATACACAATAAACTGATAGTAAGTTAGAAGCTAACTTATCTCGATCGTCGCGTTCTACGAGAATAAAGCGCGAAACACGAGGAACTATAAGAAGGCATCCTAAAAGTTAGAAATTTAATTACTAATAATTAGAAACATGAAAACAAGTTAACTTAGAGTAAAATTATCATTTTACCCTCTACATGTGGGAAAATGACCATTTTATCCCTAACTTAAGGATTTCACATCCTAACTCCAAAAATTTCCAAACTTTACATTCTTCATGTAAATTTTGTCCTAAACTCAAATATTAACTCAAAAAGATTTAAAACAAATCACACCTATGGAAAACACACTATGGTCGAAACATCCATAGGCTATTTCTCTTGATTTTTGTTGCAATTCCTTCCAACTTCAAAACTCATGCTTAAACCAAAATTTTGCAACAAAGATCTTCCTATTCTAAGTTTACAATCATAGTTAAAACATCCATTTAGAAAAAAACTAATAATCAACACCAAACTTTTTGTAAAAAGATCCAAACACTTAATCACAAGCTTTGACCCTAAATCAAAACATCTCCAAGAATTTCAAAAATCAAATCTTACTTCTAACATATTCATAACATCATCCTAACATCAATCATGATTTAAATCATCAAACTAAAGTTACCAAAACCACAAAATAACACTTGGAGTTTTTGGTTTGACACTTAGTCCAAAAACAGAAACTTTTTCCTCAACTAGTTTTGATAAATCTCTTGATCAATGGCTTAAGAAGGTGAGATCTTTGAAATAAAGCATCACATGGTTTAAAGATGTATCCTAAATAATATCCAACCATCAAAATTAAAATCACATGAGTAAAAATCAATAAAACATGGATCTAACCCAAAAACATCAAATCTTAGGCCTAACCGAAATCCTCTTGTATAGAAAAATCATATCTTTAAAACTAATACTAAATATCTTTGAAATAACATCCTAACATGAAAATAAGAGACTTAGGATCATCATATAAAGATATCAAAGCCTTTAGAGTAAGATCAAACCACGAGATATTCAAACTTTCTCCAAATAAAAACTGTTTTTCCACTTCCAGTTTTCAAGTTTCTAGATCTAAGTAAATCTATCACCAAAAGCTTTAGTCATGCAACAAAACCTCAATGAAAACTCATAAACACATGCTAATAACACTCCATAAAATTTTCGGACCAAGATATGTCCATTAGCTTGGTCAAAAACTCCAAAACATAACATACTCTCCAGATTCACGCCCAGAATGATCTTTCCAAGGTTAAAAATACTTTTGACCAACCAAATGACCATGGAATGATACGAATAATATATCTAAGGAAACTATACTCAAAGAGGAAAAACTTTTATGAAGGAATAATTGTGTGAAAATACTTACAAGGGGTCAAAAATCTCCACGCAAAAACACACAGAAATCTGCCCGAGAGAGCTCTTTTGGGTTTTCTCTCAAAGAATGGGGTGAAGAAGTGATGAAAGTGAAGTATGTGTGACTTGCACGACTCAAGACTTCTGTAGAGGGAATATATGGACCTGAATGACCATTGATTGGAGGTAGATATGTGACATAAAGTGGAGAATAGAGAGGGGAAAGGACAGCCTGCAGAAGTTGTGAGGTATGGTGGTTGATGGGGTAGGTTTCTCCATCTCATCAAGGCACTATTGGGTACATCTGTTGTGGATGGTCTGCCATGTGGGGAAGGAAACTTCTCCAAGAAGCCTTGCCAAGGTGGCCAAATTCGTGGGCCTTGGTGGGCCTCAACCAAGTAGGCTTCAATTTGGGGTTTAAAAGGGGTTTGGTTAGGGTTTGAGTTGCTATCAAGTCCAAATCCAATTTTTCTTGGCCCAATCAAATTTTCATGGTTTAAAAGGTTGGATAATGATGTCATAATGAGAATTTGAGAAGTAAATAGCATGTGAAAGTGATTTAATCAAGTAATTAAACACAATGCTAGAAATTGGATCAAAAAGGGTTTGAAGGCCAACTTTAGGGTTTGGGGAAACCGTTTAGGGTTTTGGTTTCAACCAAGTTTTTGGGATTTCAATTGGATTCCAAACATTTAGGATTTAACTAGGGTTGAAACCCTCTTTGATCTGGCATAATTTGGTTGATCAGATGAAAAGCGTTTTACTTAGGTGGCATGATCTCACACTTTGATTTCTTTCACAAATCCATCTAATGGTTCCTCTTTGTGCCAAGTGTCTAATACTATTTACTATGTGTGGCTAAGATCTTACCAAGTATCCAAAAAAAAAACTTCTCTAACCTAATTTGGAGATTCCACATTGTGATTTTGAAAACACTGCACTTAGTACACTTATCGAGGTTACTATTCACTCAAAAAAAAAAAAGCATAATAAACTTAGTACTAAAAAATCCTAAATATTCATATTAACCTACAGTAAAAACCGTTTACCAAAACTCAACCCCGAAGTGCCCCTATAAATAAATTCACAGTTTCGAACAGCCGTTTCGTCCGAAATTATGAAAATGGGTTATTGCACTATAAAATCCTAAATATTCAACTGAGTCTAGTGGTGTAGACTATAATGTATTCTGACACTTCTAACTACCTCAAACAACTAAAATCGCATTTCTGGCACTATAGTGAGTGATAACACTAATTATGTTGACAGACTAAAACCTATGCAATTAGTCGATTCGTGAAAACTTATGGAGTTTTCACGAGATTCTTAAAGTCTATAGAAATTTTACCATTGAATTTCTAGCGGCCTGTTAAAGAACATGCATGAGATTTGTCTTTTGTTATCATATGTTTACTGTAAGAAAATAAGGTGTAGAGTAGCACTTGTGAAAAATAGAAGATAGAAGGGAGATATGAGAAAAGAAGATAGCTTCAGATGGAAGAGAAGACTATTGAAAATCTCATTCACTCACAACCCACGAATGCAGGTTCTGTTACAAGTATATATACATTACATAAAACCGAAAAACTAAGAGAAAGAGTCCTCTAGTTAACTTTTTATTCTCTATTGATTTACAAGTAATTTAAGACATTGCTTTTGATGAAAAACTAAGATACTACTTTTCATAACTTTATCTGCCATTGTGTGCACTCTTAATCAGCTGTTGATGTATGCTTTTATGCTTTTCTGTTGCCTTACTTTTTTGTGCCAGTGCTTTATACTTTTCAGCTGCTGCATCTTGCTTTACATCAACTTGTTTGCTGCATGTTATTGTGTGCTTGTTCAGAATGTCCATCTTCCTTCTCATTTTCTGTTTCGTGTGACAATATTTACAGTTTGGTTATGTTTGAGTGCAATATTTCCTGGTAGCACTCTTTGATCTAATATATGTGGGTTTGACAATCTTTTCACAATATTTTTGTTGCGTTGGTTGCTAATTTCAATTGTTCATGTGCATTTAAATTAGATATCTCATTCAAATTTATTTTATTTCCCTGCAAGCAGATTATTTTATTTCTATGTTAATAATGCAAAAACTCCATATTTATTCCATACAGGCAAAAACTCTATTCGCAAGACATGGCAACTCAAATTTCCAAAAACAAAATGGATGATTATTCAACTGACTGCAGACCAAGAGCTAACGAGTGGAAGCACGAATGCCACAAAAAGTAAAAAGTACATAAGCATAACTTTGCAAAAATGACATTTCTACTTACATAACAAAATAGCCTATGTCCATGTCAAATCGTTGACTTGTGCCAGTTTCTTTTGTAATTAATCCTAAGACCTTATATCTCATAAACCTTTACACATCAACTCGTAACATAACATAACCACAATCACCTTTCTTTTTTAACCTTAAGCCCATAAAATTGTCACGTAAAACATATTAACTTCAAAACCCATCAAACCATAACGCAACATCTTAAACATATACTTCGTAAAGTACAAGTAAATTTGTAATTTCTATTAACCACATATTTTCATGCAAGTACTCCATAATACTAAAAAGTAAAAACCCATCACCATGACCCAAAATAATTCATCTTAATTCTTGAAATTTATCATTACCCCGCAATCCATTTCTTCTAATAATCAAACCCTAATTGCGAATATTCAATCCATAATTATAGTATTTTTAAAGTACTAGCTGTTAAAACTTTAGAAAAATTTATATCCTTAAATTTAATATCCAAATAATACCAAAAAATATATTACCCCAAATTAAATAACTAAATCCTCATAATTTTATCATCCAAACAATTCATCCTAATTTTACTAAACCCTAAAATTGAGAATTATTTCTTGCGATATTAACCAATCCTCTCCTAACTCACAGGGTGAGGTTTTTTCTCTCTAGAAGAGTTCGGTCTCTTAAGCTAGCCTTGCTGGTTTGAAGAGGAAATGGAGGACAAGCTAGCAAAACAACGGGAAGCGCTTAGCCTCACTGAGAAGGAAAAAAGGAGTGGTCATTTTATCACAAAGCTCAAAGGAAAGAATGGTGCAACAGGGGCAACACTGTTTACTGGCAATGATCATCGCAAAGAGGACTGTTAACAAGGAGGCCGTCAAAAACACTATGTCAAAAGTATGGAGGTGTACAAGCTGGATGTAGTTCTCTGAGGTTGGAAGCAACCAATATCTAGTAGAGTTCCATCTAGAATAGGACCTTGAACAGGTTCTACAAGGAAGACCATGGTCATTCGATAGATGGCTAGTTTGTCTATATACTTTCGATGGTAAGAAATCAGTAAAGGAGATCCCTTTTTCCATGGAGACATTCTGGGTTCAAGCACAAAATACACCCTTCGCAAGCATGAACACAGATGTTGACCAACAGATAGGTAATAGCATCGGGAGATGTTTAGAAGTGCAAGCATATGCTAGAGGGATATGCTGGGGAGAATTTATACATATGAAAGTGGAACTGAACATCACTAAGGCTATACAACGAGGCATGTTTCTCACGATTGATGGTAAGAAATCCTGGATATCTTTGAAATATGAATGACTCCTTAATCTGTGTTTTAGGTTTGTATGTATTAAGCACAATACTCAAGGCTGCTCTATTGATAGAACAAGCAATGACAAGACACAATATGGAGCATGGTTAAGAGCTCCAGCAACCAGGTATGCAGAAGGTGAGAAGAAGAAATATGAATCAAATATCAACAGACATGACCATGGTGAACAACCATGGAAGAAAGACTAGGAGGTCAGGGATGACTCTCCTACGGAGGACTTTGAAACCCCACCAACCATGCAAACACCCACTCAAACTAATGGAGACAACCCAGGTGCTCGAGGAGCAGACAAGAAGCCCCTTTACACTCCACCACCTGCAAAAGGTACTAAAATCCCTTTTAAGGAAACCGTGAGGATACCAATGCATGATATCACTACTGAGTATGTCAACATGTCTGAACAATGCCTGATGAGAGGAAGTAAAAATCCAGAGCCCCCCACAAGTGATATGCCCAAAACCCAAATAACCAAGCCTCATACTAGCCCAATGGGCCAGGGTTACAGCAATGGGCTTAAAGCCCAAGCCTCATCCCTAGCGCTCTTTGTCTCTGATCAGGTTCAAGCATTGCAGGAAATCAAGAAGAAAGCTACATGGAAGAGGAAGGCTCGTGACAGAAGTTTTGACACTCTCCTTGCTTATGTAAACAGTAACAAAGAGAACATTCAACAATGCTCCAAAAAAAGACTAAACCAGAATGCTTTAGATACTGTTAGATTGCATGCCAAAAAGATTAAACAGGAGAAAGTGGAATCAGAGCAACATGATGATGATGAAATGGTGGTGGCTAGTGTCCAGCCCCACCAAAAGCTATGATTTGTTTAAGCAGGAACTGTCGAGGGTTTTTATGGCAACCCTGTCACAAAAGCCAGAAAGGGTAGCTGGTCTCTTTTGAAGGCACTAGAGCCTGATGCAAACTTAGGTTGGTTATGTGTTGGAGACTTTAATGAAATACTCCATTTTGGTGAGAAGAAAGGAGGACCTGCAAGACCCCAGAAACAGATGGAAGGGTTCCAAAATGCAATTGATAAGTGTGGTCTTTTTTATATGGGATACATTGGCAATAAATTCACTTGGATCAATGGGAGGCAAGGGTCAGCTTCACAAAAGAAATATTGGATAGGGCCTTTTGTAATGGAAGATGGTTAGATAAGAACAATGATGCACGGCTTCACATACTCCCAACCCTTAATTCTGATCATAGTCCACTATGGATCACATTTGATCAGCTTCATAGCCCTGGCCCCTCAGGCACCAAGCCCTTCAGGTTTGAAGCAAAGTAGTTACTAAATGAAGAGTGTTACCAACAAGTCGAAGCTTCATGGACAACCCCAGACTAACCAGAGGCAAGATGACATACATGACATCTGGACTTTAGCTCTGCCAGAAACAATTGACCCAGTGGAGTAGCATAAAGTTTGGCAATGCAAGAAAAGAGATCAAAGGAAAAATGAATGTCCTGGCACAGCTCCAAAACAGAAACTTAGGGGAACTAACTGAGCATATAAGATATTTATAGAGAGAGATAGACACTGCCCTTGAAGTGGAAAACATTAAGTGGAAGAAAATGGCCAAGAAAAAATGGTAGAAGGAGGGAGATAGAAACACCAAGTTTTTCCATCAAGCTGCCACACAGAGAAGGAAAACCAACTTTATTAGAAGACTGCTTGGTAACTAGAACCAAATGATAGACTTAAAAGAAGGGATCAACATTACTACACTGAGCTTTTCATTTCCTCCCATCCTAATTTAGAAACTGAATGTGTGTCATCCTTGGAAGCTAAAGTAACCAACCAACAAAATGTGATGCTAACCACTGCATACAACAGTCAGGAAGTAGAAGAGGCTATATTCCACATGGATGGACTGAGCTCACCAGGACCTGATGGCTTCCCAGCCATCTTCTACCAAAAACATTGGAGCATTGTAGGGGACCAAGTCACCGGAGCTGTGCTCAATGTGCTAAACTCAGAAGGAAGCATGGAGGATATCAACAACACCTTCATCTCCCTAATTCTAAAGAAGAAGGAGTCAATGAGGGTAATAGACTTTAGATGCATTTCTTTATGTAATGTAATCTATAAGATCATATCCAAAATGATTGCTAACAGACTAAAGAAAGTCTTGCCTCGTATTATATCACCATCACAGTCAGCTTTCATACCTTCTAGACTTATATCTGATAACAGAGTGGTGGCTTTTAAGGCACTACATACTATGAAGTGTAAAATGATAGGTAAAGAAGGCTACATGGCACTCAATCTCAATATGAGCAAGGCTTATGATTTAGTAGAATGGAGTTTCCTCAGAGAAATCCTCTACCAGATGGGCTTTTGCAGAAAATGGGTGGAAATGGTGATGAAATTCACAGAAACAGTCAAGTACTCTCTCCTTGTGAATGGAATAGCTCAAACTCAATTCTCCCCATCCCGAGGCATAAGGCAGGTGATCCTCTAGCACCTTACCTTTTCATCATATGTCTAGAAGCCTTGAGCAACTTGATAAGCAAAGCTGAGGAAAACAGGCAGCTTCATGGTGTCCCTGTAGCCCAAGGTCAATTGAGAGTTTCCCATCTCTTTTTTACGAATGATAGCCTTGTTTTTTGCAAGGCAAATGCTGAAGAATGGGCCAGGTTGATTAGATTGTTGAAATGCTATGAGATGGCCTTGGGGCAAAGGTTAAACATTGAGAAAACATCAATAATCTTCAACAAAAATATAGCAAAAGCTACCCAGGACTATATCACCTCAATTGCAGGGGTGAGAACAGCCATGCCTTACGAGAGATACTCGGGTTTACCCTCAGTGGTTGGTCGACATAAGGTCAAAAATTTCAAGGAAATCCTAGACAACATCAAACAGAAGCTGAGCAGCAAGTGTACCAAGCCCCTTACATTGGCAGGGAAAAAGATATATAAAAAAGCAGTAGTACAAGCACTACCAACCTACACAATGAGTGTGTTCAAACTGCTTCTGAGCCTCCTTCACAAAATCAACAGTGCAATGGCTAATTACTAGTGGAGTCAACAAGAGAAAGGAAACAAAATCCATTGGCTATCATGGAAAAAAATGGGGCAACCCAAGGGTGATGGAGGACTAGGATTTAGGGATCTAGATATCTTTAACAAAGCTTTACTCTCTAAGCAATATTGGAGAATCCTTCAGGATGAATCCCTGGCAGCACAGGTGATAAAAGCCAAGTATTTTCCCAAGTCTTCTTTCTTACTGGCTAAGGTTGGTTCAAAGCAATCCTATGTGTGGAGGAGTCTACTAGCTACTAGACATGTGGTGGAAAAGGAATCCTACTGGAGAATTGGCACAGGAGAGAAGACCCATGTATGGACAAACCAATGGATTCTCAATCCTACACCCACCAAGCCCTTGAGTACTCAGAAAATCCTAGAAGCAAATGCAACTGTCTCTGACCTCATTGATACCCACAACTAGTGCTGGAAATCTGATCTAGTTAAGGAAGATTTGACAAAGAGGAAGCTGCTCTAACTCTGAAAACACCTACAAGCACACTCAGAACAGAGGACAAGCTAATTTGGCATGGAACAAAAGGAGGTACCTACTCTGTTCAAAGTGCTTAACACTTGGAAAAAACAAAGGAGATGGCTGCCAAGGGTCAAGCATCATCGAGCACCAATGTCAACACAATTTAGAACAGATGGAGGCTTCAAGTCACCCCAAATGAGAGAATGTTTCTCCGGCATGCATGCCAGGAAGCCCTCCCAACCCAATCCAATCTTTACAAAAGAAAGCAGTGCCAGATCCCTTCTGCCCGATATGCTAGAGAGAGGAAGAGAACTCATTACATGTTCTCTGGACATGTGAAGCTACCAGAGACGTGTGGGGATAGTGTTCAAAAAGGATCCAGAAGTGCATACTATCTCACACTCCCATGTTATATCTTCTGGAAAGGTTATTCCAGATTCTTAATGAAGAGGATCTCCAAGAATTCACAATAGTAGCAAGGAAACTATGCCTGAGAATGAATGCTTTCATTTTTAACAATGAATTCTAGCCTCCAAATGTAATCCTCAGATAAGTGAATGATAGAATACAATGGGAGCAAGGGGAACAAGGCATGGTTACCCAGCAGGTTCACATGAAAGCCAAAGCATGTACTTCCATGACTGAACGGAGGCCACCACCTCAAGACTGGTTTACAGTAAATTGGGATGGGGCTATCAACCAAGCACAAGGAACTGTTGGGGTTGGGATTGTCATAAGGGACTGCCAAGGCATGGTCATAGCAACTCTAAGGAAAAGAAAGTCTCTCTTCACATACCCCTTCCTGGCCGAATCCTTTGGAGCTCTAGTTGCAGTACAATTTGCATGGGACCTGGGGCTATCACAAATAGTACTAGAAGGTGACTCACTCCAAGCCATACAAGCACTAAAGAAGGACCACGAGGCATGGTGTAGTTCCTTAATTTCTTTATGAAGCAAAATTAGGTCTTACCAAGTTTGCAAAGTGGGAAGTCTCTCATGTTAGGAGAGATGGTAATACTATAGCTCACTCTCTTGCAACAAATGCTCTTACCATTTCAGATTGTATTATTACTATGGAGGAATACCCTCCATGTATTTTACGTTCAGTGGAATGAAAGGTACAAAGGTTTTTCCTTCAAAAAAAAAAATTACTAAACCCTAAAATTGTATATTTAACCGAAATCACATCTCTAAGCTCGTAAAACATTAACCCAACATCGTACGTGTCCTAAAATCACATTAACACATTAACTCATACCAACTCACGTAATGATCCACTCGAACTCATAACCACCATGCTATATTTTTCATGCAAACCCATGACCTCATATAAACATTTTTAGTATATACTAAAGTATATAGCTAGTATGATATTAAAACATCTTAACCTTACATTCGCCTATACCCTCAACACCGGCCCGTGTATAACATGTTAAACCTTCATACAAACCCACTTGGTTCATATGCTACAAGCCACTCATGATATTCAAAACAATATGATTATGACCCGGCCAATAACACTCAAACGCCGTACGTACATATAACCCATATCTATACTCACTACAACAAAAAGTGGCTTTTCCAGCCAAAATTATTTCCAATGACAAAGATTATGCCGAAAATAGTCGTGTTTTTCCTCTACTGACATCCCACTTCTGGCATGTCATTAATGTATCAGGATAACTAACTTATTCCGGCATTTTGTAAATTGTCACAATAAATCATGCTAGATATATGATATTACGGCAAGAATTTGTTTTCCACGGCGAAAATATTATGCCACAAAAACATTTCATGCCCGAAGTTGCTTATTGTGGTGATAACGTTCATCTTAATTATATTTTTGTCTACTCTCTCTCCTTTGCCTCTTTATCTCCCGTGGAAATCATTCACTCCCGTGAAGGCCAAATTCCAGCAAACTTTCCATGCCCTAGCCTATCGTCCGGCCACCACCAACTTCACCGCTGGCGACTCACTGCAACCATCTATTTTCTCCATAAATCCTTCCATACAACAACTCCTCCTGGATCGATTTCTATCGACATCCATATGGAATTTCATTCCCATAGTCGAGCCCCCTTATGACTCATCTTCTAAGCCAAAATTTAGTTGCCCCACTCAAGCCCCCTTATTAGATGGTTTAATCGAACCACCTGAGGTATACCAGATGTTCCTGGCCTCTCATCTAGTTGCTGAATCTCACTAGTGAGGCCGTAGTGGAGGGCATTAAGCAAAACCTATGATGGAAAATCATTCAATGGTGTGGCCATGACTCGGCTTCTGGGGCAAATCTAGGTAACAATTTCTTGTTATGTGAGGAAGTATCCCCTGTTTCATTTCCAATTTCATGTTAAATTTCACATGGTCGATGGTTTTGCTACTTTTCTGTAAGAATATGTTTTCCCAGAATCCATTCTTGATGCCAAATTTTCAGTTACTGTCCCGAAATTCCCTTACAGTTCTAAACCATCATTGGAAAAAAACTAATTACTATTTCCGATCACTTTGTAATTGACTATATAAATTATGAGAAAATTTGATGAAATTGATGCTCCATTCACATCATCATTGTAACCTTTGAGTGCAATGTTTTCTTATATGTGGTTTGATATATGCTTTCATTCATGTGTACAACTACACCCACATCTTGCACTGCTATATTTAATTGACTTTGTTTTGCCTCTGGTACCCGATAGTTATAGGTTGCTAAGTGATTAGTACCCTTCAACACATTCGTAAAGAGTACCTCTGAAATTTTTTTACTGTTTGCAAGTATTCCTCATTCTAGGTATGATTCCAACAATTTCCTTGTGTTTCTCATATTCAAACTGTTTTAAATATTTAGTGGAGTGTTTTTTTAGAGATTTAACCTGGACTTATATGTGTATATAGAATACATCCATCTCATGTCATCATTCCAACGAGCAGGCCACAACACCTCTGTCACTTAAAAAGCTCCAAGGTCACTCCTAAAGAATCAGAAGGTGAAACCTTAATGCCATATCCAAATTTTGTTTTAATTCCTTTAGAGATAGTACACGACAATCTATTCTGATGCATCGCTTTTGGATTAATTATTTCTTGCTTCTGCTGCGGATTTGTTGAACTTGTTGGTAGACATGGTTCGGTTTCAATATCAATTGAAATTATTTTCTCAAATGTTTTGGAACCCTACTAAATTTGAGGACAACTCTAGATACCCCTACTTCATATATATACTTATTTGTTCTAAGTGTTTGAATATGAAGTTACTCTTCAAAAGCTAGGTGCATGTGTTTTGTCAATTACATACTGCTGGTTTATTTGTTATGCGAACTATTGTGTTTTAGATGTTTGGGTCAAATGGGAACTTTAAACATCTTTGGGTTGCTGAATTCTTCTAAGTGTGGCAGGCTGGACTTAATCCCTATAGATTTGAAAAAATATTTCTATTAGCGCACTCTGGATCAGATACTACAATAACCTATGTCATAATTAAGCATATGATTCTGCACTTACAGTTGAAGATGGATACATTAATAGAAATATTATGTGAGTACCTGAACCTTGATGGACTGTGGGGATTTAATACATCCAGATATTATGTTGGGTTGGGATTTGCCTGTAATTTTGAATTTTTAACAAGTTTGCCCTGTGTATCTATTATTTTCTTGCATGTAGGTAGTTTAGTTGAATGAATTTGTTAAATGTGGGCTTTCCCCTACTTACTTTTATTGCTATTTTAAGTCTACTTTGGTCTGTACCCGTTAACCAAATCACGTGAGAATTAGGAATTGCTGTGGGGGTTGGATATTTTGAATTTTGTTGGCGAGCCAGTAGGGAGTGAGGACTCTATTTATATCAACCTGGCATCTGTCAGCTTTCAGCATTTAACTTCTCATATTGACTGTTTCATAAGACGTCTATGTTATAACTGAGTAGCATTGATCAACGTGTATTGGATTTTTCCTTGATAACTACAGTTTAAGAATCATAACTTGACTAGTTTATTGCATCAAGATTGCCCTACTCAAGATTGACCTACTCAAGCATATTCAACACACTCAGAAAATTATTTGCTTTCCTTGGTTCACCGGAGTACTACTTGAGACTCCCTGATATATTATATTATGGTCCTTAATTTTGGGGAGGTAGGGACTTATGCTTAGCAGGTTTGGACATTTCCTACCTAGAAATTATCGGTTTGGCCACTCAGAATAAGTCCCTTTTCTGCTTTTATAGATTACTATAACATGTTTTTCTTGGTTATGCACAGACTATTCAGTAGGTTATGAGAATTATCCTCAAGATATATCTTCAGCTCTACTCCAACAAAACATGGAATTTTCTAACAGGCTGATGTGACAAGCTTCTCAATGAGAGTAATACACTAGTAATGTCTACTGTACATAGGTTAACATACAAATTTTTTCACCCTTGAAATAAGCTTTTCGAAACTTTTTCAAAAAGCACATGTTCCCAATTCCTTATGCTTCTTCAGTAATTGCTTGTGGACTCGTAAGACCTCAAATGCATGTTACATTTGAGTAATACCACTTCTCTCTCTCTCTCTCTCTAGGAATGTGTGTACCCTGCACAGTTGTGTATATTTCACACAGATTCTCTATAAATGCATCCTATTGGATTGATTATCATTTTTTTATTATTGGATTTCTATTACCAATATATGATCTTAGCTTTCACACTAGCTTTTCTCACATCATGTTTAGATGGACAAGGCCTGGATGAATATTGAAGATAGATTTATGTCTAATGAGTATGCAATGGGGGTTAGCCATTTCATGAATATGGCTAAGGAGCATGCACAATGGGGCATTGACATTAGGTGTCCATGCCGTAGATGTCGTAACATGCTCTTCCAGCCAATAATTGTGGTCAAGGAGCATTTATTTATTATAGGGATTGATCCTTCTTATAAGGATTGGATTTTTCACGGTGAGGAGGAAATGTTGGATGTTAATTCCTCAGAAGAAGGTGATGATGCCAGTGGAAATGATGCCTATATTGATGATATGGATGAGCTGCTGGATGACATTCAGGCTGGAGCTTCTATGGATCAGTCCGGAGGTTCTCAAATACCTGGTATTGATGGTGTGACACCTAGTGGTTCTTCAGCAACTTTTTCAGAATTGTTAGAAGATGCACAGAGTCCACTTTATCCATCATGCTTGACGTTTTCTAAGCTTTCTTTTATCGTAAAGTTGCTTCATATAAAGACAGTTGGTGGTTGGAGTGTTAAATCCTTTAACATGGTCATCAAGCTCCTGAAATCTGCATTTCCTGACGCTCTTCTCCCTAACTCATACCATGACGCATGCCGATTGGAACGTGGCCTCAGGTCTAATTACACAAAGATAGATGCTTGTTTGAATGATTGTGTTTTTTATTGGAAGGAACATTCTGATAAAGAGAACTGCCCAAAGTGCAACACTCCGAGATGGGTGTTAAGTAATACTAAGCAAAAGAAAATTCCACACAAAGTGCTCAGACATTTCCTATTGGTCCCAAGGCTGCAAAGACTATTTGTGTCTAATAAGACTGCCGGGGGAATGAGATGGCATGCTACTGAACGCGTCAACGATTCTAATGTAATGAGGCACCCTGCAGACTCGAAGCTATGGAACGATTTTGATGTGCAATACCCTCAGTTTGCTTCAGATCCTCGTAATGTGAAAATTGGGTTAGCGAGTGATGGGTTTAATCCAATTAACAATATAGCTAAACCCTACAGTATATGGCCAGTTATTCTTGTAGCATATAACTTGCCCCCTTGGTTATGCATGAAACATCCATACCTCATGCTTTCATTGCTAATTCTGGGCCCAAAAACACCAGACAATGATATCGACGTGTATCTACGCCCTTTAATCGAAGAACTGAAGTTTCTATGGGAAGTGGGTGTCAATACATACAATGCATTTGCATTACAATCGTTTCGATTACATGCAGCATTAGTCTGGACCATTAATGACTTTCCAGTGTATGCTAATCTTTCTTGGTGGAGCACAAAGGGTAAGATGGCATGTCCTACATGTAATGGTAGTACGGATTCATTGTGGTTGGTCCATGGGTGAAAGCACTGTTACATGGGTCATCGGCGGTGGTTGTTGCCAGGGCACAGGTGGAGATCTAAAAAAGTTGAATTTAATGGTAGCACTGACCATCGGCCAGCACCTATACATTTGTCAGGAGAGGCTATCTTGGAACAACTACAAGAATTGCAAGATGTACAGTTTGGTAAGTTATCAAAAAAGAGGAAACGCACGGCCAATGAGTTGAATTGGACCAAGAAAAGTGTATTCTTTGAGTTGCCTTATTGGAAATCTTTGGAATTGAGGCATAACCTAGACGTCATGCATATTGAAAAGAACATATGCGATAGCGTATTAGGAACCTTGATGGATATCAATGGAAAAAGCAAGGACATAGCCAATGCCCGTCGGGATTTGGCCAACCTAGGCATACGGAAAGAATTACACTTATAGCAAGATACCGATAGTTGTTCAATGAGACTGGCTTGTTACATGCTAAATAAACAAGAGGAGATATTTCTGCGAGTGGTTAGCAAGTGTTAAGTTTCCTGATGGTTTTGCCGTGAACATCGCCCGATGTGTTAACGTCCATGAATCAAAGATCTTAGGCATGAAAAGTCATGATTCTCATATTTTCATGCAATGATTACTGCCAGTGGTGATTAGTGGCTACTTAACCAGTGATGTACGGTAAGCTTTGACTGAGTTAAGTTCATTCTTCAAGAAATTGTGTGCACGAGCATTAAACATAGATGTTCTGCATTGCCTACAAACTAATATCTCTCTTATTCTTTGCAAGTTGGAAATGATATTCCCACCTGCATTCTTCGATATAATGGTGCATCTTGCTATTCACTTGCCACAAGAGGCATTGCTTGCGGGACCTATGCAGTATAGGTGGATATATCCTTTTGAACGGTATCTAGGAAAGTTCAAGCGTTATGTAAAAAATATGGCTCGACCTGAAGGCTCAATTTTCGAGGCCTATATTCATGTTGAGTGCCTTACATTTTGTTCAATGTATCTCCATGACATTGAGACAACTTTTACTAGGGAAGAGCGAAATGTGGATGTCGGCCAAAACCATACGCCTGGTAGTTTGAGTGTATTTTTTCAAAAGGTCCGACCAATGGGTTCATCCTCCACTGATAGACTGGATGATCAGCTATTTGCAAAAGCTGAGTGATATGTGCTTAATAATTATCTTGAGATACAGCATTACCTAGAGTAAGTATAGCAAGAGAACTTTCAACTTGATAATCTACCATCTTTAAATTTTAAAACACATTGTAAACTGACTATATCCAATTTTTCTATGTTCATAGTCAGCACTATAACAAGATTAAAGAAGAGGACCCCATCAATGTTGATCGTAGGCACTAGACCGAATTTGGGCAATGGTTCAAGAACCATGTAAGTTATGATGATGTGTTTCTTGAACATAGATACATTTCTGCTCAATAAATATGGTGAATTTATTGCTATGTGGTATTTTATTAACAATTAGCTCTATGGTTGTTAATAGATTCGAGAATTGTGTATCTTGAATCAAAATGAAGTTACAGATGAACTTTATGCTCTTGCTTGCGGACCAGATCCTTGGGTGGGGTCATATAGTGGATGCATCATGAATGGAATTCGGTTTCACACAAAAGACCGTAACAACATCGACGCAGCCAAAATAGTGGGGTGGTTGTTGCTGGGGTACATCAGTCGATGCCGGTTGAATTCTATGGTGTGTTGAAAGAGATCCTTGAATTACGCTACATGGGGTGGCATCTTGTGTACTTGTTTAAATGTGACTGGTGGGATGTTGGTGATCATAGACGCGGCATACATGTAGAAGACCATCTTACAAGTGTGAATACATCAAGAAAGTGGTATCAGGATGAGCCTTTCGCCCTTGCATCTTAGTGCTCACAAGTATTTTACTTAAAAGATGAGAGTATGGTGGGGAATTGGCAAGTGGTACAAAAGATAACCAATAGGAATGTCTATGACATTCCACCCGTCCCAACTGCAATGGATGATGGTGAGGACTCCTCTGAAGGTGATGCATTTCAAGAGGAAGAAGCTAGTACTGAAGATGGTCCGATCAATGAAAGTGCTAGTGGCTTGGGAAACACATTGCATCGGGAGGATGAAGAACTAATTGTTGTTAATGAGGTAACTATGCTACCACGTTCTACTCCCGACGATGCCGACCAAACTTTTATTGAAGATGATGTGGCTGGTGACGACTATGGTGATGATCCCAATACTAACCATTATGAGTCTGAGAATGAGGATGACTCCCAATCGAATTCTGAAACAGAATTTGAATAATGTTTGGTCTAATTGCATGTACTTGGCATTTGTTTGATATTTTTACTAATGTACAATGTACTTTTACTATCGAACACAAAACCTTATAGTAATTTGTACTCTTCAGTAGGTTTTTTTTGGTTATGCTGCCTGTAGGGGTAGAACTTGTATTTATGATGAAGGTGTTAAGTAGGTTCTTATATTTGTACTCTTCAGTACATTATTACTGCATGCTTTGGGTTTTGATTCATGTTTTAAGCATGTAGAAATAGGTTTTAATTAATACTTGAAACCCTTCCTGATTCAAGAATAAAACCATGGCTACCTTTTAATGCTTTGGGTAACAACTTTCTATTTACTTTGTATTTGTCATGAATATTCTCTATTGTTGCTGATGTACAGTTTTGGAAAAATAGATATGTGAATATTTACATAGGGTTTTCATTTCCATTTGGCACATATATACAGGGGATAAAATTTACTTCTATCTTGTGCTCTGCCTCTCATCTGTCCCCTTGTCTTCCAATACTTTCTCACAACGTTGAATCTATTAATATATATATATATCAATGATCATTAATGGTGATGTACTCTTGTTTGCAATGAATATTCTGATACCTGAGGTGGCTTTTTTGTTAACCACGATTGATTGACTTAGTCCTCTTATATGGCTATTCTTTTGAATGATTAAATATATTGGATGGTATTTTACCTCTGATGTTGTTAGTCTGCAATATTTGGGTATTAGTTTACATACAAGGTTGTATCGGCCTATTTCTATTGCTTTGAATTAGTACAAGTGAAGTTGAATTCATGGTGGGGAATTTGTTTGTAAGCAAGCTTGTATTTAATGACTATCCACATCACTTTCAACTAAAATAATATTGGAAATCATTTGCTATGCTCTAAGCTATGATAGCTTCAATACCAATACCTTTCTGTTGGAGTACTTCAATAACCTGAGAAATGTTTAATTTTATACATAAGTTGTATGGTGAAAAATATCATGTTGCTATTTTTTATGGATTGTTGTTTCTAGTTAGTAAAAGTCCACAATGCATTGTATGAATTGAGACATTAGTTATATATATAGGTACAATTTATATTCTTTATCTTTAGGTAATGGCAAAGGAATTTTGTCATATATATGCATAAATCTAAGAAAAACATGGTGGTGAAAGGATGAGAGAGAGAGAGAGAGAGAGAGAGAGAGAGAGCTAACAGATAGGGGGAGAGAGAGAGAGTACTGGATGACATGTAATTGTTGGTTAGAAAAACTTTTACTTAAATACCTCACATTTGCTTATGCCAAATAACAATTGAGTTATGACTCTTAAGTTTGTACTAGGTTTACTATGAAGCTTGGATGAATCTATGGCTTGCTTTAAATTTGTATGAATTTAAAATGCATCATGGCTACCTGTCATGGAGGAGTGATTGGTAGCCATGCAAGGCCTAATTTACTCTCATATGTATTAAAATTTCCTGATAGTAGATGCTATTATAGCTTCATTTGTGGGGCGGTGGTGCTCTTCCATAGTGTCAACAAGAGGATGGGATTTGCATCATTCAAAGCCAAAGTGATATATTGCATGTTATACATTTTCTAGTTGTTATGGATTTAAGTATTTTACATTTAAATTGACATACTTCCACAAATATGCTGATATATATTTTTTCTATTTATAAATGCATTGTGTTTATCTATCAACCCTTAATTGCTTGAAGCAATTAAGGTTGATAGAGACGATGGTAATTGGTAATGCAGGATGTTAAGTAGCGAAAATGACATATAATAGAATCTGAGTTTTCCTAATAGTAGTAATTGACTCATGGCAATGGATACAGTGGGAATGGTTCTATATTAGGAGAGATTTTATTGGCTACTGAAGATTGGCTACTACAAGCTAAGTTTAGTTGGCAAAATCTGAACTAAACTGATTGAGAGAGCAAGAGGAATTATATACAGGAAATTCAATCATTCTACCAGTAACAGGATTTTGTTCTGATGATTGAGACAATGTAAACTATGCACAGTAGCACTATCTGTTGGAGGAGTATAAAATTAAATAATAAGAGAAATATGAAATTCTAAAAGAACTGACTAAAACAACATAAAATTATTTGGTTAATTGGTTACTGAAGATTCATGTGGTTATTAGACTAAAGTAATAATAAATTGGGAAAATCAAACCCATGAGGCATTTCACACGGCTAATGACTAAGATATGAGCCCCAATTGTTGAAGGCAACTGCCACGGCCTCACATGCAGCATGCTCTATACACGATGGGAAAAAAATTAAAAAAATGTATAAGAGCAATGGATTGTAGGCAAGTCATTGCGCGGTAAGTTTCTTGCAATACGTGGGAAAGTTAAATATTTGGGCACCTTTATCAAGGAGTCATGTCAGAAAGTGGTTGAGTTTGGTATACTTCCTGGTTAACATCCTGAGTTAAAAAGCTTTCTGTAAATTATGGCTACATTCCTGGGTTGAGAAGAGATATATAAGCTGCCCTCTAATGCCCATTACCAATGGAGGAAGCTGAGGGTTAAATGAAAATTGTAGACGCCAGTTTCTGTCCTCTGGGAAACTCAACACCCACAAAGCAGCAGCATCCAACTTGCTATTCAATTAAATCAAAGCCTTCAAACTACGAACAAACATGTGTGAGTCCTTCTTACCTTTTACTCTTTACATGCAAACTGGTCAAATGTTCTTTCTATAAACTGACTACATCTACTTCATAAGCTTTCAAAGTTAAATAAAAAAAATAAAGAACAGAGGTTGTTTTTGTGCCTGAATATGGTGGGGAGTCGGAGTAAATTTGTTGTCAATGGTGCGATGACAGAAATATTTTGTACACTTAGGTAGAAAGTGTATTTCCCTCAGCTACAAGTATTTGGAGTATTTCTGTTAGGTTCATGCCCTTGCTTTCATTTCAACTTAAGTATCACATAGTAGGCTGTATATATAATTATCTTTGGACTTATGTATCATCTTTTTGCCAAATATGCTGCTTAGGTCAATGGATATCGACGGGATATTATAACTTGTTCCATTTCATGAGAATATGTATTTGTAAAAGACTAAGTTTGTATTTATCTAGAAATGTGCAAATATCTGATGGTGTGACACCCATGGTTATCTGGTCGCTATGACCATCAATATCGAAAAAATATGGTTGTTTTTTAAATTCATGGCATTTCAAGGCATTTGCTGAGAATAGAGTATGTTTTTATGAGGCCTATGCAAAGGAATGTTGGGAATCTGTGCCATGGATGAAGTTATATTTCAACTATAGCCAGGATATTCACAACTACTACAAATGTTGATAGTCACTAAATATTCCACTGCAATGATAGTTACTAAATAAAGTATGTATATGATGATATGGAAAGACTACAGGGCACAAGGATTTTTTGTTTTTCATAGTGTATGTGTTCTCTACAAACATATGTAGTGTGTATACATATAATAATAGTTTCATGTATATGCTTATCTGTAGTGTCCATTAAAGTTATTGATGACTTGCAAAATTTCGTATTGCAGATTTTACAAGTATGTATATGCTTTTGGCCGCTCGAGCGAACTCAGGCAGATTCAAACGCTCGACTGCCACTCGACAATGAGCTCAAGCGAAGTTAGGCAGAGTCGACCGCTCGATGCTCGCTCGACACACCGCTCGAGCGAATACCTTATTTTTCCAGATCTAGGGTTTTCCGCCGTCAGAGCATATAAAAGTGATTTTTCACTTTATGGCCATACTTTTTGACTGGAGAACACTTTTTGGGACAGAAAAACACAGCTAGGAGGATTCAATACATCTATTTTGGAGAAAGAATTCCACATATTGCACGTACGTTGGAATCATACACGAGCACAGACGGGAGAAAAGCATTGAATCATTTCCTTGAGTTTTTGAAGACGATTTGCAGCTGCAAGGAGTATTTTTCAGCGTTTATTTTCTCCCAATATTCTCAAAACAATTATGGTGAATTCGTTTATGTTGAATTCCATTTCAAGCATGAGCTAAATTTCTTTTATTCTAGGAAAACGTTGTAACCTAATTCCGAATTATGCTTGACTGTCTATGCTAATTTAAGGCAATTCTCTCTTTGTTTATCTGATTTATTATGAGTTTATTGCTTTTAATTAACTGGCCATTGATTAGATGATATTTAATCTTTTGATTTGCTATCGAAAGAGGGAATCATAGGGTAGATCTTGAATATTTCAGCATTGGTAAGTATAGAGATCGAAAAACTTGTATGAACCTATGTAGTAATTAAATCATTGGTCTTATTGCTTTCTTGATTATTTAATTTACATATTCTTGTGTGAATTGATGAACAAGAATAAATTCCAATTAACTATCGAAAGAGGCTTTTGGATGAATTAGAGATTTGCTAATAGACAAATAGAATTAAATTAAATTAGTTGGATGAGAAAAGCATAGTGAAGAATTAGGTGAAATCGATTTCCTAGAAGTTTTGTTTCCCATTAATTTGATCTTCGAACGTCGGTTTTATTTCTTTTGCATATTTCTCTTTGCGTTGATTTAGTTTAATTTGCAACTACAAAAATCCTAGTGATTCCTTTAGATAAAATCGAGATTAGTATAATTTTGGTATTTGGCAAAAGTAAGGTACCAATCCCTGAGGACAATACTCTTCTTATCACTTTACTATAAAACTACGATACTGTGCACTTGCAGTTTTGCACCGATCAGTTATATATATAGCATAACTTTAATCNTATGATGATATGGAAAGACTACAGGGCACAAGGATTTTCTGTTTTTCATAGTGTATGTGTTCTCTACAAACATATGTAGTGTGTATACATATAATAATAGTTTCATGTATATGCTTATCTGTAGTGTCCATTAAAGTTATTGATGACTTGCAAAATTTCGTATTGCAGATTTTACAAGATCGCTCGAGCGGAGACTTTTGGCCGCTCGAGCGAACTCAGACAGATTCAAACGCTTGACTGCCACTCGACAATGAGCTCAAGCGAAGTTAGGCAGAGTCGACTGCTCGATGCTCGCTCGACACACCGCTCGAGCGAATACCGTATTTTTCCAGATCTAGGGTTTTCCGCCGTCAGAGCATATAAAAGTGATTTTTCACTTTATGGCCATACTTTTTGACTGGAGAACACTTTTTGGCACAGAAAAACACAGCTAGGAGGATTCAATACATCTATTTTGGAGAAAGAATTCCACATATTGCACGTACGTTGGAATCATACACGAGCACAGACGGGAGAAAAGCATTGAATCATTTCCTTGAGTTTTTGAAGACGATTTGCAGCTGCAAGGAGTATTTTTCAGTGTTTATTTTCTCCCAATATTCTCAAAATAATTATGGTGAATTCGTTTATGTTGAATTTCATTTCTAGCATGAGCTAAATTTCTTTTATTCTAGGAAAATGTTGTAACCTAATTCCGAATTATGCTTGACTGTCTATGCTAATTTAAGGCAATTCTCTCTTTGTTTATCTGATTTATTATGAGTTTATTGCTTTTAATTAACTGGCCATTGATTAGATGATATTTAATCTTTTGATTTGCTATCGAAAGAGGGAATCATAGGGTAGATCTTGAATATTTCAGCATAGGTAAGTATAGAGATCGAAAAACTTGTATGAACCTATGTAGTAATTAAATCATTGGTCTTATTGCTTTCTTGATTATTTAATTTACATATTCTTGTGTGAATTGATGAACAAGAATAAATTCCAATTAACTATCGAAAGAGGCTTTTGGATGAATTAGAGATTTGCTAATAGACAAATAGAATTAAATTAAACTAGTTGGATGAGAAAAGCATAGTGAAGAATTAGGTGAAATCGATTTCCTAGAAGTTTTGTTTCCCATTAATTTGATCTTCGAACGTCGGTTTTATTTCTTTTGCATATTTCTCTTTGCGTTGATTTAGTTTCATTTGCAACTACAAAAATCCTAGTGATTCCTTTAGATAAAATCGAGATTAGTATAATTTTGGTATTTGGCAAAAGTAAGGTACCAATCCCTGAGGACAATACTCTTCTTATCACTTTACTATAAAACTACGATACTGTGCACTTGCAGTTTTGCACCGATCAGTTATATATATAGCATAACTTTAATCCTGTCTCTTGGTGTATGGTATATCAGATTTATGTTTCATTTTGTTTATGGAAATATCCAATATGGCCTTTCATTGTAGAAATAAATCAAAATTGATATTAGTAATTTATTATATGATGTAGCTACAATGAGAGGAACAAAGAATGCATGTGGTGGACGTGGTGGCAATCGCACATCAGTGCATGGTAGAGGCCAAGGGGCACAGACTCGAGCACGCATTCTAAGGGACGAGTCTGTTTCATTTTTAGATGCATCCACTCAAGGCCCAAGTGTCGCACCAGAGGACACAATTCCTATGAATGAGGCTGAAATTGCTAACACGCTAGTTGAAGGTATCATAACATGATTAATAAAACTGTTTCAGGATTGTACCAACTGTCTATTAAATAGAATAAGTACATTGTCAATTTGCAAGTGGTAATAAGGTGATAAATAACATTTCCTGGTTTCATTGTGCAAGCTCCTCCCACTCGGAAGCGTGGAAGGGGACCAGCAAGGTGCACTGAATTTGATCGCATTTGGAAGTTTGGGAAAGTAGCGGTGAGATTAAGGATGGGCAAAGAGGAGTATCATGTGAAAATGCAACGATATTTTCAACACGCGTGACATGGATTGTGAAATTGTATGCCGACATGTGTTATGCAAGCTGGACTCGTGTTGATAAACTGAACAAGGAAGAGCTAACTGATCGTGTCAGGGAACTCATTATGGCATATGATGGAAGCCTAAATTTTGACTGAGATTTTAATTATTTATTTTTCAGTGACACTAACTATTTGATACATGTAGGCTGATTTTGAATTGGATTGGTCTAAAAGCAACCATCGAGAGACAGTGGCAATGGCACTTGCTCAGAAATATAATGATTTTCACTACCTATTACACTGCAAATACCTTGAGTATGAAACACATGAGGCAGCCCTTTCTGGAGGGACAAAGATGGTGGACAAAGCTGTGTGGGAAGCTTTATGTGAGAGATGGGGGAGTGAGGAATTTAAGGTAACAACTTGTGTACTCTCAATCTTTACAGTTTATTAGCTGCTTCATAATTCTTGTACCTGGATGCTGGATTAATTACATTGTTTCAATGATAGAACCTATCAAGGCGGAACAAAAGTAAAAGGAAAAATCAAAGGAAAAATCACATGGGTGGCAGGAAGTCATTTGTTAGGCTAATGGAGGAAAAGGTGAAGTTATACAAGCATCTTAATTATATATTTTTTATTCTTCCTGTTTCCAATGAAAATTTTACTTATTAAACTGATGTTAACTAAATGAAGCGGGAACAAGCTCTAAATCATGTTGCTTTCTATAAAGAGGGGCATTGGTCTACAAAGAAGGGTAGATTTATTACTGAAGCTGCTGAGCACAACTACGTGAGTTATAATGGCTATCTATACTAGACTTTTTTAGATATTTTTCAGGACAGTAATTGCTTACTTCTCAAACACTGATTTCTGATTTGTGTCTAATGTAGAATATGATGCTTGAGCGGATGAATGAGATGGAACCAAAAGATAACAATGATGAGAATGCCAATGCAGTGTTTAAGGGGGTGTTGGGGTCCCGATCGGGCTATGCTAGAGGCTTAGGGCACTTAGTTATTCCTGAACCATCTCAAGGCTGAGGCAGAGTTGTTCAAGAAGAAATTTGAGACATTTATGACTGATTTGCAAAAGATGAATGCTTGTTTTTTAGAGTGTGATAGGCTTAATGAACATGTTACAGAATTAGAGTCCCAAAGGGAGTCTCAACGGGAGACTCCAAGAGATGCGTAGGCATCCTCCCCTTCAAATCACTGCGAGTGAATTTGTGATCATATTTTGAACATTTGCTGGAGTAGCATAGAAAATGCATGAAGCATCCTTTTGTTCAGCATCCTTTCGAATGATATTTTATGAGTTGTTGGTTTTGGAGTGGTAATGAAGATGCTAGGACAATTATACTAGTTGTGATGGATGTGTACTTTTGTTTATTTTCCCTAAAGAGAAGTGTCAAAGATGCCAGCCCATGGCCTTTAGAGCAGGGTACAAGTATGTGTTATACCATTTCATTGCTTGCTAGTTATTACTTAATGCATTAGGCGGCCAATAAATGTGGTAAGCACTGGTGTGTTACTTGCATGGTCTATTAAAGATATAAAATGTTAGAAATACATCCAGATGCTTATATAGAGATTTTCACTTGTAGTTAGAAATACACTGTTGGAGTAGTTGGAATTTGATAGTAGAATAACAGGTCAGCAATCATAGAATGATGGGGAATGTCACTGCTGTTAGATAAAGAGACATGCTTGACTATGTAACTATGTGGTGACAGGTTAAGACATATTTAGAATATGTGTTTCAAACCTAGAATATTGTAGTTAATATTCTAACATTGATAGTCTAGGTGAAGTCATGCCATATATATAATTATTCTTGTATAAGAGGTTACAAGAATATTGCATTAAGTTGGTACACATCTAGATAACCTATGTACCCCAAATTTTGAATCCAGAATATGCAATACTCAATCTATTTATATCCATTGTGCTAGATAAGATACTTTGACAAAAAATAGGCTGCTTTCACAATTACAGCAAGACTGTAAGAGCAATCTAATTGCCACCCAAGCACTGAAGGGTTGAGTATCTTGGGATGACCCCGAGTAATAGGACATGGTTATTGTTGATAATGTGATATCTTGCTTATATTATGTGTTGCCCAGATGACTAATACAAGAGGGGGGGTGAATTGAGTTGTATTTAAAAAAATAACAATTATAAATCAAATATATAATATAAAATATAAACAAAATACGAAACAACAGTAAACATAAAGATTAAGGGTAAGAGAGAAGCAAACTCAGTATGTTAACGAGGTTCGGCCCCACTGCCTACGTCCTCGCCTCAAGCTACCCCTTGAGGATCCCCGAATTCACTATTCAACCTCCTTCAGGTGGAGATAGAAACCTATTACACCTTTGAAGAACACCGCTACAAGGGATTCGTGTAGAACACCCTCTACACTTGCAATCACCTTACACGTGGTGATTCAACTATTCCCTGTGTAGAACACTTTCTACATGCACAAGGGTTATATACACCCTTTTACTGATACAAAAATTGATAGTGGGTAAGTTATCAGAAAACACTCCTCAATGAGTGAAATAAGAACAATACAGCACAAACTATATCTCTCAAAATGAACAAGGGTTAAAGCTCAATGCTTAGAGAAGAGATAATGAAAGCTTTGAATGAATATTGTGTACTCTTGGTGTTGTTAATGTGAAGCTCTCAAATGATCTATTTATAGGCATATGAGACTTCATATTCAAATTTAAAAAGATTCATATGTCAAAGACATCATCATTCATTTTTCAAAAATTTCAAGCCTAATCTTTTTACTTTTTGCATGTGACAAAAGGAGTACAGTTTACTTTTCAAAATTTTCAAACCTAATATTTTACTTTTTGCATATGAGAAAAGGAGCACACTTTAGTTTTCAAATTTTTTAAACAAAGACATCTACCTTTTTGCATAAGTCAAGAAAAGCATCTATCACTTTTGAAAATATTCAAATAAAACATGCACATGTGAAAGATGACAATCAATCATCTTAATATTTTCAAAGTTCAAACATTTAATCATGTCATGCACATATGAAAGATGACAATCAATCATCTTTCAAAATATTCCTGCACATGTGGAAAATGTATTTTAATAATTTATGATAAAATATTAATTTTGAGCCTTAATCCTAATTTTGAATTTTTAAGAGATTTTCAACATTACTCTATGACTTTAATGTGAACTTGTTCCCTTCTTGCTCATGCTTGGTTCCTTGATGTGCTTAATTCTATTGTGTGGACAACTTGAGCTTGAGACTCCTTTATTCTTTGAATTCATTTGTTATCATCAAAAACCATGTGTAGATTTATAATTACACAAAACTTGAAACCTTGGGTTCAACAATCTCCCCCTTTTTAATGATGACAAATACTTGATAGAACCTGAAGCCTGTATTAATACTTAAGCTTCCCCTGAGAATGTGCGTTAGTTTTTCAAGCAAAAATATAAATATAATTCCAAACATATATAACAAGTTTAGCAATTTAAAAAATATTAATATTCTAGTCTAAAACTTCTCCCCCTTTGTCATCATTAAAAAGGATCGGCAGCAAGTAAATAGACTGAAGAAAACGGTGCGTTAATAGACACTGTAGATAGTTGAAAAAGGGAGCCGTTCGTGACCCGACAAGTACAACAAAGCCTCAAGGCCTAACTCTATAAATTTAGTGCGGCTGAATATTTAAACAATTGCCTGATGTTGTTGACAAACGGGATTGAAGGCCCTGAGTTTCTATAAAAATGATCATTTCCTATCGGATACAAAAAAAAAATACATCGCTTCTTGACCTGAGTTCTGTTTTTCCATAACGATAGAATGGCCGAACAATTCTCTTCCACTAATGTTCCAGACCTGAATCAGGAACCCTTGACGCATCAACCATCAATCTTCTCTCATGTGATCGTCAATACCATGATAGGAGCAGAGAACCGTTTTTCTAGTAGGGTTGATTCTGAGATTATTGCAGAATCAAGAATGCTCAGTAGTCAATATGCTGCCACTGTTACGATCATGTCTCGGAGGTTAATGGCGAGGGTGAGTGAGATTGATCATCTTAACATCCAAATATCTGAGTTACGGCAGAAGCTTGCTAATAAGGATAGAGACAATAAAAAGCTAAAGCAAGAAAACAAAGAGTTGAAAAAAATTCCAGATTGGTATGCTCATGATCTGCAACCACGAATAGAGGAGCTGGAACGAGAAAGGGTTCAGATACAAAGTCAACATCGGTAGATAACAGTAGAGGTTCATCGTTTACTAGAAAAATAGGGACAATCTACTGTTAATTTCGTTGGCTTAGTAAGAAAACTTTTGACAATGTGTGTCCAGCATATCTTGTATTTCTTTTGACTAAATAAGATTTGAAGAGACAATAGTTTATCTTGTTCTTTATGCTATCTCTATAAAATTAGTCTTAAAGTTCATCCAATTTGTATCAAATCTTATTCTCATCTCTATAACTCATCTGCATTCCTTCAACATTCTCGCTTTAAATTTTCAATTCTTTTCTCATTGGCTCATTCTTCTAATATTCCTCTAGATCCATCCATGAGGTATTCTAGACCTCAATCTCCTGTCCTTTCTGCAGCTACCATTGGTGCCATATTGCAGCAAGAGAATAATAGTGTGGCTAATAAGTCAAACTCCGGGACTTGCTACTCATCCTCTATTGTTGCTTTCTCCCAGCGGCTACAAGTCAAAAACCATGAGGTTGAAAAGCTTAAAGAACAAATTGTTATACTTCAACGAATTGTTCAAGAGTCTCACACAAGGGAAGGAATCCTTCGACAGAAGAATAAAAAGTTGAAATCTTTATTGGATTCTTTATTCCGCTTGCCAGTTTCCATGGATAGGGATGACATGATATTGTATGAAGAGAATGAGTATCTCAAACATGAGGCTAAGAACCTCAAGTTTATGTAAAAGTATTTAAAAAAATATTTCTCTATTTTTATGAACTCTGGTCTATCTTTTAAGAGATATTCATAACATGCATCATACCTATTTATCTTCTAATCATACATAATCTATCTTCTGGTAAAGGTTTTGTAAATATATCTGCTAACTGATCGTATGTGTTTCTAAACTCTAGTACTATATCGCCTTTTTGCACATGATCTCAAAAAAATGATATCTTATTTCAATATACTTAGTTCTAGAATGTTGTATTGGGTTCTTTGAAAGATTTATAGCACTTGTATTATCACATTTGATTGGAATGTGATTATACATGAGTTTAAAATCTTCAAGTTGTTGCTTCATGTAAAGAAATTGAGCACAACAACTACCCTCAGCAACATATTCTGCCTCAGCAGTAGATAGTGTAACAGAATTTTGTTTTTTACTAAACCAGGAAACTAGTGCATGTCCTAAGAAATGACATGCTCCACTAGTACTTTTTCGATCTATTTTACAACCAGTATAATCTGCATCTGTGTACCTGATTAGATCGAAAGATGTGTGCTTAGGGTACCATAACCCTAGGTTAATTGTACCACTAAGATATCTAAGAATGCGCTTAACTGCAATTAAATGTGATTCTTTTGGAGATGATTGAAAGCGTGCACATAAGCACACACTAAACATAATATCTGGTCTACTGGCTGTCAAATATAATAAGCTGCCAATCATACCTCGATATACCTTCGAGTCAACTGGCTTACCGGATTCATCTTTATCAAGTTTAGTGGATGGGCTCATTGGTGTTCCAGTTTCTTTAGCACCTTCCATCCCAAACTTCTTCAGTAATTCATTAATATATTTTGATTGATTGATGAATGTCTCACTTTTTGCTTGCTTAATTTGCAATCCGAGAAAGAATGTAAGCTCTCCCATCATGCTCATTTCAAATTCTTCCTACATAGTCTTAGCAAAAACTTGGCACATATTTTCATTAGTAGCACCGAATATTATATCATCAACATAAATCTGAATCAAAAGAATATCATCATTTTCGTATTTAATGAAAAGAGTTGTATCAATTTTTCCTCTTGAAAAGCATTTTTCAATCAAGAAACCACTGAGTCTCTCGTACCAAGCTCTAAGAGCTTGTTTGAGTCCATATAGTGCTTTTGTGAGTTTGAAAATATGATTTGGAGAAATATGATTTTCAAAACCTGGAGGTTGCTTAACATATTCCTCTTCATTTATAAAACTGTTTAAGAAAGCACTTTTAACATCAATTTGAAAAAGTTTGAAATTTTTATAACAAGTATATGCAAGTAGCATTCAAATAGTTTCTAATCTTGCGACTGGTGCATATGTCTCATCATAATCAATTCCTTTTTCTTGATTGAAACCTTGGGCTACAAGTCGAGCCTTATTTCTAGTAATGATTCCGGACTCATCTTTCTTGTTTCTAAAAACCCATTTTGTTCCAATAATAGTATGATTTTTGGGTCTAGGAACAAGTGTCTAAACTTTATTTCTTTCAAATTGATTAAGCTCTTCTTGCATAGCTATAATCCAAGATTCATCAAGAAGTGCATCATCAATATTTTTAGGTTCAATCTAAGATAAAAAAGCAGTATGATTACAAATATTTCTAAGAGATGATCGAGTACTTACACCTTGAGAAGGTTCTCCCAGAATTTGTTCCACTGGATGATCTTTCCTGATGTCTCCATATTAGACTTCCTCTAATGTGTTCTCTTTGTTGAGATTGAGACTTTCCGTATTATTTATACCTCCCGTTTCTTCATCAATAGATTTCTTGGAGAGTAGAGAATTAGATTCATCAAATACTACATGCATAGATTCTTGTATAGTCAAAGTCTTTTTATTGAATACTTTATAAGCTTTACTATTAGTAGAATATCCGAGAAAGATACTTTCATAAGATTTTGGATCAAATTTGCCTAAATTATCCCTGTCATTCAAAATAAAACATTTGCATCCAAATACATGAAAGTAACTAATGTTGGGCTTTTTCTTATTCCAAAGCTCATAGGGGGTTTTATCTAATTTAGACCTTAGCATAACTCTATTTTTAACATAACATGCAGTACTTACCGCTTCGACCCAAAAATAACTAGGCAAGCTGTTCTCATTAAGCATTATTCTTGCCATCTCTTGAAGAGATCTATTTTTCCTCTCTACTATCCCATTTTGTTGAGGAGTTCGAGAAGCAGAAAAATTATGCATAAAACCATTTTCAGCACAAAACCAGTTTCATCACAAAATGTTTCAATATTTTTATTAACAAAGTCTTTTCCCCTATCACTTTGGATACTTGAAATAGTATAACCCTTTTCATTTTGAATTCTCTTGCATAACTTGGTAAATGCATTATGTGCCTCATCTTTATGAGCAAGAAAGATGATCCAAGTATATCTAGAGAAATCATCAACAATAACAAAGCATAATATTTTCCTCCTAGACTTGCAACTCTTTTTGGTCCAAAAAGATTCATGTGTATCAGTTGCAATGGTCTGGTAGTGGAAATATGTTTCTTGGTTTTAAAAGAAGTTTTTGTTTGTTTACCAAATTGGCATGCATCACAAATTTTGTCTTTAAAAAAATTTGCATTTGGTAAACCTCTCAAGATCATTTTTTGAAAGTTTGGAAATAAGTTCCATGTTGGCATGACCTAGTCTTCTATGCCATAGCCAATTAGTTTTATTTTGAGTTGAAAAACAAATAACATTTTGTAAGGTAATTTCTTCAAAATCGATTGTATAAACATTGTTATTTCTAAAAGCAATAAAACAAATATTACAATCATGATCATTCAAAATAATACACTTATTCATTTTGAAAGTAACTGTAAATTCTTTATCACATAATTGACTTATGCTCAAAAGATTATGTTTTAGACCTTCAACAAGTAGAACATCTTCAATTATGAGAGAATATTTATTACCAATTTTACCTATTCCCACAATCTTCCCTTTCGAATTATCTCCAAATGTCACATGTCCTTCTTCTTTAGATCAAGATCAAAGAACTTAGTCTTGTCTCCGGTCATGTGTCTTAAACATCCACTATCTAAAAATCATTTGTTTTTGCTTGTGGAGGACTTCATGCATACCTATAAAAACAATTAAAATGATTTTTCTTGGTAGCCAAGTTCTTTAGGTCCTTTATTTATTAGTATTAGAAGAAACAAGATTTTTAGGTACCCATATGGCCCTAATAGTCATTGTATGCTTTCTTCTAATAGGACAAGCATGATAATTATGACTATTTATATTACAAAAATTGCAAATAGCATGTGGCATATTTGAAGAATTTGAGTGATTATAATAATATCATTTTTTGACAAAATTATTATGAAAAGAATTTTGAATATTGGACTTTGATGTAGAAGGATTATCAAAGAAGTTTTTATAAGATTTGAATTTTTGTTTTGGCATATATCCCAAGCCTGCCTTGTCAAAAACACATCTTTGACTACCAAGAAGTTTTTCAATATTTATTTTTCTATTTATAAAGTTTTCAACAATGTTTTCTAAATCAGTTTTCTTCTTCTTCAACTCAAGATTTTCATCTTTCAAAATAATACTTTCTTTTCTTAAAATATCAATTTCGTTTGTTAAAGAATAATTTTTCTTTTTCAAAGCAGTATATTTGATACTCAATTTTTCAAATTCCTTATATACCTCTTCTAAAACATTTTGCAATTCTTCATATGAAGGATTTTCAATATTATCAAAATTTGTTACCTCAATGTCATCTTTAGCCATAAGGCAAAGATTTGCTGATTCTCCATTGCTTGCTTCACTATCTGAGCTACTTGAATCATCATCCCATGTAGCTTTCATTGCTTTCTTGCCTTTGTTTCGATCTTTCTTTAGCAGATGACAATCTGGCTTGATATGACCAGGCTTATTGCATTTATAACAAATTAAAGTGTCATTTTTACCTGAATCTTTCTTAGAAAACTTTTTGAAGGATTTCCTCGGAGGAGTTTTATTTTTCTTTAAGAACCTCTGAATTCTTCTTGTTATCATCGCAACTTCTTCATCTTTGTCGTCATTTTCCTCATCTTCATCACTTTCACTTTCATGAGGAACAGCTTTAAGTGCCAAGCTCTTCTTTGGCTTTCATTCTTCTTCTCCTCTTTTCAATGTGTACTCATGGGTGATAAGTGACCCGATGAGTTCATTCACTTTGAGCTTCTTGAGGTCTCTAACTTCAAGAATCGTTGTCACTTTTGATTCTCAACGTTTTGGTAGAGAGTTGAGAATTTTTCTTACTATCTCTACTTTGGAATAAAATTTGCCAAGAGCTGTCAAGCTGTTTATGATGTTAGTAAAACGAGTATGCATACTAGAAATAGATTCATCATCATTCATTTTAAACATTTCATATTCATGAGTAAGAATATAAATTTTTGATTCCTTGACTTGAGAAGTTCCTTCATAATTAACTTTCAAGTTATCCCAAATTTCCTTTGCCGTAGCGCAAGTCATTATTCTATTAATCTCATTACCATTGAGAGCATTATATAATAAATTCATAACAATTAAATTCAAAGTATAAAGTCTATTGTCTTCACGATCAAACTCTTCTTCTTTCTTTTTGACATTTACTCCATCAACCACTTTTGTTGGAATATAAGGTCCAATTACAATACATTTCCAGATTTCTCGACCTTGAGTCTGAAGGAATATTCTCATTCTAACTTTCCAGAATGAGTAATTGTCTCCACAAAAGAGTGGAGGTCAACTGCTAGATTGACCTTCACCAAATGAAGCTGCAATGTTAGCCATAAGATTTTAACTCAAAAGATAGTTAATCTTATAACATAGCTCTAGCTCTGATACCAATTGTTGCCCTCATGACTAACATAAGAGGGGGGTGAATTGAGTTGTATTTTTAAAAAAATAATAATTATAAATCAAATATACAATATAAAATATAAACAAAATACGAAACAGCAGTAAATATAAAGAGTAAGGGTAAAAGGGAAGCAAACTTAGTATGTTAACGAGGTTCGACTCCACTGCCTACGTCCTCGTCTCTAGCTATCCCTTGAGGATTCCCGAATTTACTATTCAACCTCCTTCAGGTGGAGATAGAAACCTATTACACCTTTGAAGAACACGGCTACAAAAGATCCATGTAGAACACCCTCTACACTTGCAATCACCTTACACGTGGTGATTCAACTATTCCCTGTGTAGAACACTTTCTACACGCACAAGGGTTATACATACCCTTTTACTGATACAAAAATTGATAGTGGTTAGGTTATCAAAAAACACTCCTCAATGAGTGAAATAAGAACAATACAGCACAAACTATATCTCGCAAAATGAACAAGGGTTAAGGCTCAATGCTTAGAGAAGAGAAAATGAAAGTTTTGAATGAATATTGTATGCTCTTGGTGTTGTTAATGTGAAGCTCTCAAATGATTTATTTATAGGCATATGAGATTTCATATTCAAATTTAAAAAGATTTACATGTCAAAGACATCATCATTCATTTTTCAAAACTTTTAAACCTAATCTTTTTACTTTTTATATGTGACAAAAGGAAAACAGTTTACTTTTCAAAATTTTCAAATCTAATCTTTTACTTTTTGCATATGACAAAAGGAGCACACTTTACTTTTCAAAATTTTCAAATAAAGACATCTACCTTTTGCATAAGTCAAGAAAAGCATCCATCACTTTTGAAAATATTCAAATAAAACATGCACATGTGAAATATGACAATCAATCATCTTAATATTTTCAAAGTTCAAACCTTTAATCATTTCATGCACATGTGAAAAATGACAATCAATCATCTTTCAAAATTTTCAAATTTAATTCTCAAAATATTCATGCACATGTGGAAAATGTATTTTAATGCTTTATAATAAAATATTAATTTTGAGCCTTAATCCTAATTTCGAATTTTTAAGAGATTTACAACATTACTCTATTACTTTAATGTGAACTTGTTCCCTTCTTACTCATGCTTGGTTCCTTGATGTGCTTGATTCCATTGTGTGGAAAACTTGAGCTTGAGACTCCTTTATTCTTTGAATTCATTTGTTATCATAAAAAACCATGTATAGATTTATAATTACACGAAACTTGAAACTTTGGGTTCAACATTATGGTTTCTGAAAAATTGCATTTGACCATAACATTTTACAATGATATCTAAAGAACTTTTCTATGTTACATTTGTAGTTCTACTATGTTCAAACACAAGCTCCCAAGGGTGAAAATAAAGCTCCATGCATGCAGCATAAGAAGAATGCTCCAGCAAAGATTGGGAATGAAGCACATGGTCCTTGTATGCATTATATGGTTTGCACAAGTGTGGTTGGATAAAATACATGCATTATATTTTGTGTATCTATGGCATTTACCGATATTCAGATGTTTTGTAAATATATGCATGCTGGTGACATGCTAAATCCCAATAGACCATATGTTAGAATATATATATATATATATAAGAAGGTTGATATATATTGACTGCGTAGATGGCATCTTGGTTTTGGGCATTCACATTCAGGTTTTATGTTCTTTGGGCAAGTTACTGACTAGCATTAATGCAAATATTAACATTGTGTGAATCTCAGGCCAAAACATTTGCACTGCAAACTGAGTACCTCTGAAATATTAATGTATTATTGAATTGATGTCTAGCTAATTTCTCAACAATGTAAGAAATCACTACAATAGAATTCAAATGTCATTAGTTCGATCAACATTAATCTTACAACAAATAAGAATGTTGCAAAAATAAATTAATAACAATAATAATAATAATAATAATAATAATAATAATAATAATAATAATAATAATAATAATAATAATACCTTTACCCCTATTATTATCATCTCGAGAAAACGATAAATACAAATGGGAGGAACCCTGATTTGGGACAATATGTGCTTGCCAAAATTACATTTGTTTGGGACAAATGGATTCCCCTAGGTATTTACCAAAAGCTGTGAAGAACAATTTATGTCCAAATTGAGTTATTCTGGCAAACTGCCCCTATGGAAAAAAAAGTTGCTTTCATTACTAAGTATCAGCTTTTCTTACCAGTACATATATAGGTATATCATATTTCTGATGAATTATTTTGTCCCAAATGATCTTATCTTGTGACAAACATAACACGGGAAATATACATTTCCAGTAACTTTCTAATGCGGGAATTACTATTCTGGGAAGACAAAATTACCAGAAAAACTTATCTGGAATGACCTACATGTCGCAGGAAATTCATATTTCCGGCTGGTTATACTCCTTGGAAATATTAGTTTCCAACGCACTAACATATCAGAATATAATATTTCTGGTGTTAAATTGCTGGTAGAAACTTAGCTTTTCTAACGATTCGGTGATGCCAGAAATAGCCATAATTTCGGACATTGCAAAGTCTCACTAAAACTAATAGCATCTTGGGCCAATTATTTCTAGTGACTTTGCTGGGAGCTAAATATGCCAGAATAAGATATTTCTGGCAGTAATTAGGAGTAATTTGGACAAAGTTTCTCCCGGGAAAAGGCCATATATGTTGTAGTGACTACTCTAAGCTGGCACCTGCTGATCATGATAAAACCAAGAAAACCCATATGTTGTGATTAGTGGCTGCTCAATGCAAATTATATTATGGCCTAAGTACGTCAAGAAGCCAAAACGAGATTAATATTTTTAAAAAAATTTAATATAATAATTCAATAATTCTTTAATTAAGTATAATACAAATAAAATAGACATTTTGATTCTATAGCATGCAATTTGTTTTAAAAGAAAACACAAAATTAGAAAACTTTCGTTTCCAAATATCATAATCTAAAGTTGATTTTTTACGTTACCGAATTTTGTAGTCTCTTCTCATTTATATATGTAGTATCTGAAACAACTATATATACTTCTATATTATGAGGGGCTTCTTGGACATATTATATTGATTTAATTTATTTAAAGTACTAATAGCAAAAATATTAAAAGAACATACGAAGTGTGTTCACTATAATTCTATTTAATATCCACTATTGATAAATGTGTCACATCTTACATATTGAAATAAAAATATGATGGTAATGTGGTGTATAAAATATTTCTTTAATTGGTGCTTGGGGGAGTGCGTGGGACCTTAGGTAGCCACCTCGGTCGTCTTACGAACCTTTGAGCCACCCCTCGTTGTGATCAGCCCGATCGTTATATCTAGTAGGCTGCAACCCGACCTGTTTTAGCAGGGTTTACGCCCGACCCAACCCGAAAACATGTCTTTACGGTGATAAACCGACATGATCCGACCCAAAAAAATGAAAAGGGTCGAACCCGTACAGCCCGAGAAGAAGAAGAAGAATAAGAAGAACAGAAAAAATAAAAAAATGCTTTCTGCGATCTGAATCTCAAATCTACCATCATCATCCCGAGTAACCAACCATCTCTGATTTTATGGTGCTCAGCCGTTTCTCAACAGTGGCCTAGGATGCCGTTGCCTCCATCTGCAGAAGGGCCTCCATCAAAATGAACCCGAGTAGCACAAAGACCCACTGACCTCGCTGTTGTTCTGAAGCATGAGTTTGGACTCAGCGATCTCGATCTCCTGCTCCTTGTTCAAACACAGAAGCTCTCTCTCGCTCGTCAGCACCATCGCCAAAGTCCTCTTGTTTCCCTCTACCTCCGTCAACGCCTTCACCTCCTTTTTATCAAATGACTTCGCTCCCTTCCCACTCCCATTTTCATTCCCTAATCCACACCTAATTAGTTTCACCTAATACATGTGGTGGGCCATTCACCATGTGACTGATTTCTGCGGTCAAAGATAGATGAAATAAATACAAGATTTAATGATCTCGTGACACAAAAAGATCAACTTAATTTGAAGGAAAATTCTAGTCCGAGGCCAAGCAAAAGAAGAGAGATACCTCCCTCAACTTCTGTGGTGACTGAAGATTACATCTACGGTAGGGAGGAAATCAAAGAGGCTGTACTTCAATTATTGATAAGTGATAAACATAGTGATGCCTTGACTAAAGTGAATGTGATTCCTATAGTTGTTATGGGGGGTATCGGAAAGACAACCCTCGCCCAGCTTGTTTACAATGATAAAAAAGTGCAGAGCTTTTTCGATCCGAAAGCTTGGGCTTGTGTTTTGGAAGATTTTAATGTTGTTAGGGTTACAAAAACAATTTTAGAATGTATGAGCTCTGAAAATTGTGATGGCAAGGATTTAAACTGGTTACAAGTCAAACTTAAGGAGAAACTATATGGGAAGAGGTTTCTAGTCATTCTTGATGATGTTTGGAACGAGAACAACGATTATTGGGTTCGCCTACGTACTCCGTTTGAAGCAAGGGCTCCGGGAACCATTACCACCAGCTTGAAGCTTCTGCAGCCATTGCAGTATCTTTAATCCCCAACATTTTAACCAAAGGCCTAGTCTTTTCACGTTCCTTGCAAGTAAACATTGGGCGGCTAGGGTTGGAAAATTGTAAGATAACTATGCTTTTATACTCAAGTTAGTCGGACGGGTTGAATGTAAAACACGAACCCGTTAACTAAGTTGGGTTGGAGACCCGATCAGATACAACCCGATAAAAATCGGGTCGGGTCGGTTAGTTTTAATCGGGCTCTCCAGAATTATGGGTCATATGCACAGCCCTAATATCTAGCACTTTCATGTAGCCTGTGATGTCCATAATCCATATGCCAGCACATAAATTGTGGAGCTAACATGCCCTTATACCCGTACAACTTGTGGCCACATTCATCAGGGCAACTCCGCCCTTGTTGGGGAGGAGGCATTCCCTGGCCTTCTCCAATCTTCTAAATATTTTTATATTTAGTTTTTTAGATCTTAGGTTTCTTTAAATATTTGTAAATTTATTTTTTAAATAATATTTATAATTTTCAGATAATTTTTGCATAAATTTTTAAAAATTTTAACCTACGTTGAAATAATTCTATAGTTTTCTTATTATTTTCTCAAAATAATTTTATAATTTCGAAATAGTAAGTTTTTATTTATTTAACTCAACATTTCTAAATTAGTCATTATCATTTTTTAGTTTTAATCTGTTTGTTTTAACAATGTTTTTATTTTAAGATTAATTTTTCAAGTTTCATTTTTTTTTCTTTATCATTTTTAAAATATTTTTACATTTTATAATTTATTTTAATTAGTTCTTATTATCACTTTTGAATATTTATCTTAGTTTTTAAAATTCTTTCTCATTTTAAAAAAAGAAAATGCTAAATGTACTTACATAAAACTTAATTCTCTTTATGTAAATAAAATTATAAGTAAAATATATAAAAATAAGTAAAAGTGTAAATAAAATTGTAAGTACAATACCACTACTCTAATATCTTAAGTTTTTATTATGATTCTTGGACTTTTAAAGTGTGCTAACGTGGCATTTACATGTCGAGTGACGATCTATGGCTGGTTGCCACGTAGTAACTTGGCCGTTAGATGAATTGATTGTAGATGGCCGAGGGACTTAATTGAAAAAAGGGTGGCAGTACTGCCACTACCCGAGGATTTCTCCCAACAAGTGCATTTGCATTTTTTTTCCTTCTTCATGTATTCTTTTAATCATCTTAAATATTTTAAAAAAAGTTCGTAATATCATTGAAAAAGTATTTCCTTAATCACTAATTAAAAAAATAAATGTCGGGAGTCGGGACCCATCATCGGAACCTATTATCATGACACTTAGCAGTTTCCTCGCTAAAAATTGCACAACTGTGAGTATATTACAAAAATTTAAAATCGAAGGAATGATTTGCAAGTGAGAACTACTATAGGCATAAATATATTATATAAAAGTAATGTCATAAATTGATATAATTTCATAAGATCTGTTAAATTTACTTTTCAATAAATTAATTTTACAGTCTAACATATCACATCAAGTCACATAAATTTGTAAATTTACTTTTGTGTAATTTCTTTATGATTAAAATATTTCCCTTTACAAATAGCTTAACACTCCAAACAAATCTTGTAACTAAATTGAAAAGACAAGCTGTTGTAGGCCCAAAAGTTGGAACTGTAAATTAATTTATGGTTTCTAATAGATTAATTTTTGGTATGATAATGTTACCATTCAACTGTGTAATTAAATGAAATCCCCATGTCCCCGGCGAGTCCTTCTCTCTCTCATTCTCCCGCGAGTCTGAGACAGAGTAAGGTATAGTCCCCCTGTCCTGGCAGGGTGGTTTTGTCTCCTTTTGGCGGGAGTTTTCGTTTTCTCACAGGCTTTTTTCTGCACCCCATAGTCTGTTAGCCGCAATGGAGGAAGAAGATCTTGCTAAGAGATGGGAAAGACTACACATGTCTTCGACAGAAAGTGAAGTTCTAAAAATTTCTACCGCTAGGTCAGAGGAAGACAGCCAACGTAGAAAACACTGCATTGTAGGGGGAGTGATGACGGATAGAGGTTTAAGTAACGAAGTGTTCAGAGTTACCATGTCTCAAATATGGAGATTGGAGGGATGGGTAAAGTTTAAAGAGTTAGGGGACTTCCAGTTCCTCGTCGAATTCCAATTTCTTGGAGACAAAGAAAAAGTCCTAGGAGGTAGGCCTTGGTTTTTTTATCGTAACCTGGTATCCTTTTTAGAGGTTGATGAAAATGTACCCCTAAGTGCAATCCGGTTTCAATATGAACCATTCTGGGTACAATTGCACGGCTTGCCATGGGGTGCAATGACTGAGGAGGTAGGAAGGAATGTGGGCGCAGCAGTGGGTCATGTTATCAGGGTGGATGCTGATTCGGATGGTGCTGCTTGGGGAAGGAGTATGAGGATAAGAGTGGCTGTAGACCTACATAAACCACTTTTACGTGGAAAATGGGTGGAAGTGAATAACATGAAACATTGGGTCTCCATCAAATACGAGAGACTTCAGGCTTTCTGCTTTCAGTGTGGCATCATTGCTCACAAAGGAAAAAACTGCAATCAACAGAGGGTACACTATCCTGAAGATGGAACAAAAACTTTGCAATATGGCCCCTGGCTCAGGGCTCAACCGATGAACTCCAAGATTTTTGATAGTCGACCATATGGGGGCAATCCTGGCTCTCAGGATCAACAGAATAGGCAGAAACATGAGGCTTCTAAGGCTAATGAAGGTGAACCTAATGCTGGCAACAAGAAGGGAGAAGAGGTTTCCAGGACCACACTTGATCATCAATCTAAGGAGGGGTGTGCTAAGTCCAAAACTGAATATATTCAAAAGTCTGTTTCAATTATTGATCCTATGACTGAGGCTAATACTCCAACCCACGAACCTATAAAGTTACCAACTTTAGCCAAGAAGGAAGAGATTACCTCTAACCAGATAAATCAATATGACATCTATAATTCTCCACCAGTCTTGAGTAGGGAGATGTCCCAAGCCAATGCCAATAAAGAATTGACAATGCCAAATAGTGTGGGGGTGTTGTCTAGGCAAAAAGGGTCAACTTGGAAAAGGAAGGCCAGGGAGGTAGCACTACCTAATCCTAGGGACACGGTCTCTAAAGGCAGAGGAAGCAAGAAAAGAGGTATGCTTTCTCAATTAGACCCATCAAAACCTGTGAAAAAATCCAAGAATTCAAATGACACATATGATAACAATTCCAATTCTAAAATGGTGGAGGCTGCTGGGCAGCCCCACCCTCAGCCATGATAGGCCTTAGCTGGAACTGTAGGGGGCTTGGGAACCCCCGTACAGTTCGAGAATTAGACCTCCTTGTGAGGTCAAAGTACCCCCAGTTTATTTTTCTTATGGAGACCAAGTGTGATAGGAAAATGGTTGAGGGTGTGAGGAACAGCTTGCACTTTGAGAACAGTTTTGTGGTGGATAGCAGGGGTCCTAGTGGCGGATTAGCTTTCCTGTGGAAAGACTCTTTGGATCTTACTTTAGAAAACTACTCACAAAACCATATCTCTATGGTTCTCAGGTCATCTGAAGATTGTCATCAAATCCTCCTCACTGGGTTCTATGGTTTCCCTGAATCGGCAAGAAAGGGGGATAGTTGGAACCTGTTGAATTTGATCAATCCTTTGGAGTGCATCCCATGGCTGTGCTTTGGAGATTTCAATGAAATCTTGCATAACCATGAGAAGGTTGGTGGAGCTAACAGGCCTTACTCTCAGATGGAAGCTTTTAGAACCTCAATGGAGTGGTGTGGGCTGAGTGACCTAGGCTTTGTAGGATCAAAATTCACTTGGTGCAATAATAGAGTGGGAACACTGTTCACTAAAGAGAGACTGGATCGTGCACTGGGCAACATGCTCTGGACCAGTTTGTTCAATGAGAGCAGCTTTAGGATTCTTGCAGCCCAAATATCTGACCACTGTCCCTTATTGATATCTGCAAACAAAAGAAGGAGGAGGGAGCAGTATTCAATGGCTACTAGAGAGAAGATATTCAGATTCGAGGTAGGATGGAATCTTCATGAAGCTTGTAACAGCATTGTCAAAGCATGCTGGTCCCAACAGGACTCTGAGCTAGCTTTTAAGGTCAACTCAGTCCTGAGTAAGCTAAACATATGCAAGGCCTCTCTAACAAATTGGAGCTCAACCTTATGGAAATATAAAAGGGATATCCAAGCTCAATTGAACAGGCTTCTGGTTCTGCAAGACTCTAATACTGGGTCAATAACAACTGAGATTAAGACTCTTCAANGATAATCCTGTTGGTTTAGCTGGAGAGTAAAAATAGGCAGTGTTAGAGAAGTTTGATGATCGTAGAGGAATAAGTGCCCAAGGGTACAAGTACTTATTTGAGTCAAAGTTAGCAATTTGGTTATTTTCGGTTATTTTAATATGTTGAGTTAGGGATATTTTCAGGTCTTTGTGGAGTTGTTATTTTATTGAGGATTTTGGTTATAATTTCTGTGGAGAAACATGGATTTTTGGGCTTGAGCAAATGAATTAATATTTTATGAAGTTTCTCAGATTTTTTTTATAATTATGATATTGGAGTTGATATTCAATAATAAGAGCTAACTCTCCGGACCTCCAAGACCGATGCTTTATAGTTGGTATCAGAGTTATGTTTGAGGTTCTGCAGACTTTATGGATTGAGGTTTTGGGAATTTAAGGTTTCAGATTTGATTTGCTTATTATGTAGTTTTTAGGATATGACTTGGAGGTTTGGATTTTTGAAGTTGACATATGTTTAACATAAACCAGGTCTAAGGTTTCATAGACTATAACACATGAGGTTTGGATATCCTTGAATTTAGGAAGTAAATTCAGATTTGAGGTATAGAAATTTGAAGACAAAGAGATGACTATGTGGATATTTCAGGTTTGAGGCTATAGGAAATAATTTTCAGATTTGATGTTTAGAATTGTGCGGATTGCAAGGAATAATTTTTTATTGATATTCAAAGTTTTAGAATCTTCATGTTGTAGGCAAGATGTGTTATGAAATTTGAGGTGTGGGAATTTGCATATTTATGAGCTGGTTTTGTGTTGATTGAGGAGTGTCTTGATTTCATAGACTTTATATAATGTGTGAATACGACGGAAGATTTAGATTTTGGAGTTTTATCGTTACTACTATTGCTTGAGCACATTTTTATACATTTATGTTTGTTTTACTATTATCACCATTTGCTCATTTTTGTATGAACTCTTTATTCTTGAAATGTTTTTTTTTTCTTGTAAAAGAAATCCAAGTTTTCAGGATGCCACCTCGTCATCGAGTACGAAACATTTCAAATCTTAATAGGACTAATAATGAAGGAGAAGGAAATCCAAGTGTTGTTGAAGTACTTCGAGCTGTGGCATAGCAATTAATAGAGGAGCTCATGCAGAACCTTTTAGGTCATAATCGCAACAGGAATGAAAGAGGTTGTACAGTGAAATGGTTTAATCGGATGTAACCTCATTCATTTGATGGGAGAGGCGAGCCAACCCTAGGTGAGGATTGGGTTCAAGATATCAAGGAGATACTTTAGGTCTTAAACTGTATAGATGAACAGAAGGTATCGTATGCCACCTTTAAGCTAACCAGTGAGGCGAAACGATGGTGGATTTTAGAGAGAAGCATTAGGGAAGCAGAATTAGTAGATAAGGCCACAATTACTGAGCAGAGCCTAAAGAGAAGCACTGAACTACTGGAACAGAGGAAGAGGACTATGCCACAGGGGTCTCATCCTGCAATGGGCTAGGGCCCATTGATAAAAAGAGGAATGGAGGTAATAACTTTGGCCAAAAGCAGACGCAAGGAAACCAATCAAATAACCTCCGTAAGTTTTGTAATCGTGCACACATTGGAGAGTGTAGGAGGGAAACGGGGGCGTGTTTTCAATGCGGTAAGACTGGACATCTTATCAGGGAATGCCCTTTATTTCTTACAGACAACAAGAAGCCTAAACGATTCGGGGAAACAATTGGCCTAGAATGGGAGGACCGGCGTGAGTGTTTGCACTAACATCTGAAGATGTTGAGGATGACAATGATGTGATCATAGGTACTCTACTGTTTTCCTTCTTGATAGCTATGTTCTGTGTTGAGTGGGGCCTAACCATGCGTGTATTTTAGTGAATCTTTCTCTAAGTGTTATAGCTTAGAACATTGGAGTTTGGATGGATATGAACGTGCATGATTTCCTAAGGATGGCATAGGCCACATAAGAGTGCACAAGAGTGCGCTGTCCAAAATTTCAAGTTTGGTAAGAATTGTGCGAGTAGGCATCAAAAGGTGTAACGCCCGTCCTTATGGTGGGTCCTTCTCAAAAATCGATATGAATTACTATTCCTTTTTCTTTTCTTTTCCATTCATGCCAGGATACAAAAGACTTCCATGCTATAAATAAAATTCATTTTTCTTTATTAAAAGACTTAGCGGAAAACATTAGCTTTCATAATTTAAGTTTTCATATAAAAGCATCTTGCCTAGGCCTTCGTGCTCTTCCCCCTTGGACTGTGTCCGTCCTGACCTGTCATGCTCATCTTGTGCCTGGGAGGACACACATAAAAACTAAAATGAGTCGATGACTCGTAAGCATTACTTCATACAGTTAAAATATCATAACATAGATTTTCAATCATGCATTCATCATTCTGTATATACATATCGTACATAGCATGCATACGTCTTTCTTTTCTTTTAAAAACGTTGCGAGGTGGGGGTTTTCTTCTTTTAAAACGTGCTTTCTTCTTTAAAACAGTTCCCCACGCCTCGCTGCCTTCATTTCCTAAAGAATATCTTCATGCATTCTTTCTTTTAGATACATCCATGCATACATGCGTTCATTCATTCGTTCCTCTTTTCTTACTTACATACATTCATGCATTCCGTTCATCCATTCATACATGCATTCATACTTAACATGCATCCATTCTTTCTTTTCACTTTCATTTGGCCCATAGCACACTGTTACGCCCCGTGTGCTGGGGTTAGCGGTCTTTTGGACCTGATTCCACCCGTGGCTGCGGGTTCGGGAATCCATTCCGTCAGGGTGCAGCATTGGGTGCACTACCAGTACTACTTACCCGACATTGCAATCTGCCCCTTTATAGTCCATTCATTTGGTACCATTTCCGTTCCAGTCCATGTGGCCCTTACGTATCTTCATACATCATCCATTTCATTCCATTCTTTCCTTTACAGTCCCTTCGTTTCCTTTACAGTCCTTTCTTTCTTTACGGTTCTTACATTTCTTACTATTCTTACATTCATTCATTTTCTTACGATTCGTGAGAGTTTTATTTGAGAAAAAGGTTTTCCTCTCTTTCGTTTTGTAAAAGTCATTTTGAAAGAAGTTTTTCTCGAGATAAAATGAAAGAGAGTTATTTTAAAAAAAATTGTTTTCTTCCTCTTCCTTCCTTACGTTCCTTAACTGTTCTTGCATCTTTTAAGGCTTCGTTCCATTTCCTTTTCATGAAAATACATACAATATGTACTACTTATAGCATCCATTCACATGCATACACATACATACTTTGGGTGCATAAAGAGGGGCTGCCAAGGAATGGCCGATACTTACTTATACTTGAAAACTTACGTTTCTTCTTTCGTTTTCCCTTTAATTAAAAAGCATTTCTTCTTCTTCTTCTTCGTTTACATACATAAAGACTCTAGAAGAGTATGAACGTAATACTTACTTGGACTTCATGCCATACTCATTCCATGTAGTCCATTCGTGTGCTTGTCAGATGGCAACCTACATGCATACACATAACCTTACATCATCATCTATTTAAATGCATAAGTAACTATTCTAAACATAGAACTACGCCTCACTTAGAACACTCTCCGTCCATTCCTGGGCTCTCATATGCCATTTACTATACTAAAACCTTCCGGGTCTTATTCCTTAAAGCGAACCCTTGTGATTCACCTTAGGGTTAAGACACTAAGACCTCCGTTTCGTTCTTCTATTTCAACAATCTGACGCATGATTCCGACTGAGAGAGTCATGCGTCCCAACCTTAGACTATTTACCCGTTACCACCTTCACGTATCCTAGCCCATACTACATCCTTATTCCCATCCATTCAGGCTACATCAACTCAGCAAATTCTCTGGCTAATGTACCGTGTAATCATGATCAGAACAGATTACCCATTACATATGGTAAACCTGTCTGGTACACGTGTCTCGTCTGAGACACTTGTATCTTACTCCCCTTTTATCACCTAAGAGCAACTTATAGCTCCACTGAACACTTGCTTGTATAAACAAGCTCCATACTCCGATACCAACTTACTCAGACTCGGTTGATAGGATTCTTCCTACTTCCCGACTCTGTACAAGTTCATCCCAACACTTGATCGGGGATGATTGCATCCACAATTGCACCTCTGTCATGTCACGCAGCTCAAGACTAATCCCGAGTCACGTCACGATACCCATCATGCTTCTGCTGCACGCTCTGATACTTCTCCATCACTTCCTTATACTCTTAGTTATAAGTCAGTCTCAAGGTAATACCTGTTACCTTGGACTACATGCCACATCACTACTACTTCGGGACACTGTTACACAGTTCCCGCCATTTGACAAGAGGACTTCATCCTCAAATGTGCCTCTGTCACATTATGTAGCTCAAGATAGATTCTCGAGTTACAATACGGGGCCCATCGTGCTTCTGCTGCACTCTCTGATACCTTTTCCACCGCTTCCCACTTACCTTCAGTCACTAGTTAGTCTCAAGGCAATACCCGTTACCTTGGACTACAGGCCATATCACCTTTGCTTCGGGACACTGTTACACAGTTTCCTGACAGTACACCATACGTTCCACACTTCTCTGTTACGCCATCCAACCCTTCGTGACACGCCATCCGGTGTATCACGACCTAGTACAGAGCACACTCACGTGAACTCTCGTCCATCCACACTACAACACCCATCACTACGATACACACCTCACGGTGCATCGCTACGTGACATGGAGTACGCGCCACGCGTACTCTCTTCGCTACAACACTCATCATCACGATGCACATCACACGGTGCATCGCTATACAACACGGAGTACACTCCACGCGTACTCCCTTCCTTCTACGCCACACATCATTACAGCGCACGTCACACAACGTGTCGCTGCACTACACAGAGTACGTTCCACGCGTACTCTCTTCACACTACACGCCGTATCACAACTACGGCATCCATCTCACACCCATACTTCACAGCACAGTCCACAATACTACACAATCAAGCCCAACACTTCACAACCACACTTCACTTCACAACTATGCAGCGAACTCCACAAACACAACTACGCAGTCTACAGCTAACCAAATCAACTACGTTAAACATAAATAACTAGGGATAGAGGGTTATACCATCGACGGGATAACCTCGTGCGTCGCTCGCTGCTCGTCACGATCATGCGTCGGAGGAGCGTACGTGGCGGTAACACCGCGTACGGTGGCTATCCACCACACAAAGTGGTAGTTTGGGCTTAGGAATAGCTAGGTGTGGTCTTGGAAGGCTCAAGGTCGCCTTGTGGTGGTCAAAGGTGGCGGAGCACGGTGGCATCATGCCGTGAACAGTGAATCTGAACATGGTGGGAGTTGCTTGAGGTAGTGAAATGCCAAAGAACTTCATGGCAAGCTAGGGAAAGGTAGAGGAACATGTGGTGGAGCTATGGTGGCGAGGTGGTGGTCGTACGGTGGCTAACAGCGGCGGATCGACCGTTTGAAGCCATTTTCGACCTTGGAGAGTGAGAGAGAGTGAGAGCTCTACACAGCTCCGTTGGCCATGGAATTTATTGGGGAAGTTCGTGGTGATGAGAGGAACAAGGTGGTGGTGGTGAAACACCACGGGTGGCCGTGTACGGTGGTGCACAGTGGTGCAACCGAACGTGTGTGTGTGAAGACCCATTTGAGAAAGAGTGAGAGTTAGGGAGAAAGAAGGACATGGGGAGGAAGCCCTTGACATGGTGGTTCCAGTGGTGGTGCTTGGTGGCCGGTTTGGCCGTGTACGATGGTCCAAAGAGGAGGAAAAAGCCATAAGACCCATTTCTTTGGAGGGAGAAAGAAAGAGAATGGGTGACCAGTTTAACTCACCACCGGTTGGGTAGTGCTTGCCGGCGGGAGGAGAACACGTTGGTATGGGAGGTGAGGCACGGCAGCCGGAGGTGGTGCCAGCTGGAGCTTCAACTGAACGGACATGGTGGAGAGGAAATCATGTGCACGGGTTGGACGTGCATGGGGAAGAAGGAGAGGAAAGAGAAAGAAGAAAAAGGAGAAAGGAAAAAGTGAAGGGAAAAGGGTAGGAGCCTGGGTATTTATCTTCAATCCTACGCTTCGGTATCCTCAAATGATCTAACGATGAGTTTAAACACTGATTTGAAAACGCGTAAGTGTTTTATTTTAAATAAAACACTTTAAATAAAAAACTACGAGGAATTAAGGTAGAATATTATTTTATAAACTAAAGTTTATAAAATAATATTTCCTCATCATTATTTAAAATGATAAAGTACCGTTAATTAATCGAAGAGGAAAAAATCATTTAAATAAATAAAACACTTAAATAGGGCACTGAGAGGAATGAAGATAGAATATTATTTTATAAACTAAGGTTTACAAAATAATATTTATTCATCATTATATAAAATGATAAATTATCATTAAATCACTCAGAGAGGGTAAAACCATTTAAATTAATAAAACACTTAAATACAACACTGAGAGGAATTAAGATAGAATATTATTTTATAAACTAAGGTTTATAAAATAATATTTTCTTCATCATTATATGAAATGATAAAGTATCATTAATTAATCAAAGTGCATAAAATCATTTAAATTACTAAAACACTTAAATAGAACACTGAGATGAATTAAGATAGAATATTATTTTATAAACTAAAGTTTATAAAATAATATTTATTCATCATTATTTAAAATGATAAAGCATCATTAATTACTCAAAGAGTATAAAACTACTTAAATTAAATAAGAGTTTTCAACGTAAAGTTAAACCTCTTAATATCTTAAAACAACTTAAAATATTTAACTTAAGTGATTATCCACAATTATAATATTTTCAGAGCTCATTAAAATGTTATAATTGTGCTACTTTAAAAAGAGTTGGAAAGTCCTTCTCTCTCTCATTCTCCCGCGAGTCTGAGACAGAGTAAGGTATAGTCCCCCTATCCTGGCAAGGTGGTTTTGTCTCCTTTTGGCGGGAGTTTTCGTTTTCTCACAGGCTTTTTTTTGCACCCCATAGTCTGTTAGCCGCAATGGAGGAAGAAGATCTTGCTAAGAGATGGGAAAGACTACACCTGTCTTCGACAGAAAGTGAATTTCTAAAAATTTCTACCGCTAGGTTAGAGGAAGACAGCCAACGTAGAAAACACTACATTGTAGGGGGAGTGATGACGGATAGAGGTTTAAGTAACGAAGCGTTCAGAGTTACCATGTCTCAAATATGGAGATTGGAGGGATGGGTAAAGTTTAAAAAGTTAGGGGACTTCCAGTTCCTCATCGAATTCCAATTTCTTGGAGACAAAGAAAAAGTCCTAGGAGGTAGGCCTTGGTTTTTTGATCGTAACCTGGTATCCTTTTTAGAGGTTGATGAAAATGTATCCCTAAGCGCAATCCGGTTTCAATATGAACCATTCTGGGTATAGTTGCACGGCTTGCCATGGGGTGCAATGACTGAGGAGGTAGGAAGAAATGTGGGCGCAGCAGTGGGTCATGTTATCAGGGTGGATGCTGATTCGGATGGTGCTGCTTGGGGAAGGAGCTGAGGATAAGAGTGGCTGTAGACCTACATAAACCACTTTTACGTGGAAAATGGGTGGAAGTGAATAACATGAAACATTGGGTCTCCATCAAATACGAGAGACTTCAGGCTTTCTGCTTTCAGTGTGGCATCATTGCTCACAAAGGAAAAAACTGCAATCAACAGAGGGTACACTATCCTAAAGATGGAACAAAAACTTTGCAATATGGCCCCTGGCTCAAGGCTCAACCGATGAACTCCAAGATTTTTGATAGTCGACCATATGGGGGCAATCCTGGCTCTCAGGATCAACAGAATAGGTAGAAGCATGAGGCTTCTAAGGCTAATGAAGGTGAACCTAATGCTGGCAACAAGAAGGGAGAAGAGGTTTCCAGGACCACACTTGATCATCAATCTAAGGAGGGGTGTGCTAAGTCCAAAACTGAATATATTCAAAAGTCTGTTTCAATTATTGATCTTATGACTGAGGCTAATACTCCAACCCACGAACCTATAAAGTTACCAACTTTAGCCAAGAAGGAAGAGATTACCTCTAACCAGATAAATCAATATGACATCTGTAATTCTCCACCAGTCTTGGGTAGGGAGATGTCCCAAGCCAATGCCAATAAAGAATTGACAATGCCGAATAGTGTGGGGGTGTTGACTAGGCAAAAAGGGTCAACTTGGAAAAGGAAGGCCAGGGAGGTAGCACTACCTAATCCTAGGGACACGGTCTCTAAAGGCAGAGGAAGCAAGAAAAGAGGTATGCTTTCTCAATTAGACCCATCAAAACCTGCGAAAAAATCCAAGAATTCAAATGACACATATGATAACAATTCCAATTCTAAAATGGTGGAGGCTGCTGGAGACATTTCACTCATAAATGACACCTATATTGTTCTAATCCCGAAAGTTAAAAATCCCCAAACTGTTATTGACTATAGACCTATATCTCTATGTAATGTCATTTACAAAGTGGTCTCTAAAACTCTTTCAAACAGGCTGAAGACAATTCTTCCATCGATCATTGCTCCCACTCAAAGTGCATACATTCAGGGGAGGATGATTCAGGATAATATCATTGTGGCTTTTGAAACTCTACACTCCATGTCCATTGTTTGAGCTGAAAAATTGCATATTTTAGCTATTTAAAACCAATGTATTTTAACTGTTTCGTGACATTATTATTGGTTTTAGATGGAAAAATAGTTAATAAGCATAAATTCGAGTTGTGATTTTTTATTGATTAATAGCTAATATCATGTTTATGCTTAATTTTATGACTATGATTTATTTGGACAATATTTCCTCACATATATAATATATTTTTAATATTCTATTCTTCTGAGTTTTAATTTGTTTTATCTCTTTATTTCCAGTTTAAATAAAATTCACGAGATCCGGTTCTGACCAAAAGCGCATGCTTTTCGAGTCTTTCAAAGTAGAGTTGCTGAAAAAAGATAAAATGTTGAGGTGAACGTAAAAGAATTATCGGCAAAGCAGAAAAAAAAAATGAAAGAAATCAGAAAGAAAGCCGAAATGAAGGAAAGCTGAAATGAGTGGAAAAGAGAGACGTGAGGGCTATACTCTTTTACGTGAGAGGGGTAGATACGTGGTGGATTGGAGGAGTTACGTAGGGAGGTTTGCTTTGACTTAAAGGAGGCTGGTTTTACATTTCAACAACCCAAAAAAAAAGAAGCCGAAAAATAAGAAAAGAAAGGAGAGACGTGGGAGAGTTCTTCTACGGCTTGCAAAAGAGAACATGCTTCGGCTTGTGAGAGGAGAGTGATTTCCGGGAGAGTGGGAGACAAGAGAGCTTTCGGTGATGTCTCTTTCTCCTGGCTTGTGGAATAAAAGGAAGAGAACTCATTTCTTTGGCGGCTGGACGGCTGGACAGAACATAGTGGAGTGATTTACGGAATTGAGGGGAGCAGGTTCACATGAAACAAGCCTGGGACATAACACTTTTTGGTCTGGGGGCTTTCGGTGGGCTAATGGAACGAATGGAAGAAGCTTTGGAAAGGAACTTTAAAAAGCTTGGAGAGAAGCTGGAAAGCGGGAAAAGAAGACATGCAGAGGCTTTAAAAGAAGCAGAGGGAGTTGAGAGAAAGGAGGTGGATGGATTGAGACGGACGGAAACCAGGTGGGTGTTTTTGTCTCGGCTTTCGGAAACCAGTGAGACGTCAAAAGAAACTAGACTTTTTGGCTGGTGGAAGGAATGGAAAGGGGAGGATTTATTTTTCTAAGATGGAGGGGAGTTCTTTTCATCTCAAGTTTCTCTTCATTTTTATTTTATAATCTAAGTTGTTTTCATTGTTAGCTTGTGTTTTATTTTAGTTTTATCATGAAGAATGTTTATTTAATTTCTATAGCATTTGTGATAAACATGGTTGGCTAAATCTTTTATACTAAGGTTAGAGGTGAAGTTTAATGATTTAAAAATTGCTTTCGGATCGACGTAAAATTTATTTTGTGAGTTTGATTGATTGAAGGATTTTATTATTGAATATTTTGATTATCTATATATTTATCTTGATTCATTGTGATTTCCGAATACAGTGAATGCTTGAGAAATCCCTGTGATAGTCAAATGGATTTGTAGGTGTTTTAATCATTAATCGCTCATGCTCAATCATCAGTGATTATTTTTTCCTCAATCTTAAATGCTAAATCTTCCAATTAAACGGAATCATTATTCTAGTTTAATTGAGGTAATTCGGTCGGAAACAATATTTTAAATTATTAAACGGATCCTCGAAACCTTAGTCTTTCTCCATATTAATTCATTTTATCATTTTGTTTTTATTCAGTTATTTCAAAAGTCATCATCTCAGTAATCTCATTTTATATTCGATCACACGTCTCTTTTAGTATTTTATTTTCATTTGTTTGAGAGAATTTTTCACATAATTCAATCCCTGTGGATTCGACCCTGTAAGGTACTACAACACCTGTATACTTGCAGGTAAAACTGCACTAAATTTTGGTTCATTAGTTTGAGTCAAAGTTTAGGCGCAACATCCATCAAAGGCAAAGGGCAACAAGGTTACATGGCCATTAAGCTTGATATGAGCAAGGCCTATGATAGGGTGGAGTGGGAGTTTTTGGAAAAGGTCATGGCCAAGATGGGTTTCAACAGAAGATGGATATTTCTGACCATGCAGTGTGTAACTACAGTCTCATACTCCATTCTTATTAATAGGAGACCTTAAGACACCTTCTCTCCATCAAGAGGGATTAGGCAAGGGGACCCCCTTCCCCCTACCTTTTCATTTTAGTAGCTGAGGTCCTTAGTAGTCTTCTGAACCATGTTGAAACCACACCCCCTTCCCCCTACCTTTTCATTTTAGTAGCTGAGGTCCTTAGCAGTCTTCTGAACCATGCTGAAACCACAAAGCTCATCCAAGGTTTTCCTATCTGCAAGGGGAGGCTTAGCATCAACCACCTTTTGTTCATTGATGATAGCCTTCTATTCTGTCGAGCTAATGCAAGAGAATGGGCCAACATCTAGGTTATTCTAAATCTATATGAAGAGGCCTGAGGTCAGAAGCTCAACAAGTCTAAAACCTCGATTTTCTTCAGCCCAAATACAAGACCAGCAACTAAAGAGTACATCTTAAGCCTGGCTCAAACTAGATCATCATCATTTTATGAAAAGTACCTGGGTCTCCCAAATCTCATAGGGAGATCCAAATATGCAGCTTTCAAGGGCATCCTAGATAGAATCAGGGGAAAGGTCAGTAACTGGAAAAACAAATTTCTTTCCCAGGCAGGGAAGGAAATTCTTCTAAAGGCAGTGGTTCAAGCCCTCCCTACCTACTGCATGGGAGTTTTTAAACTTCCCAAATCCCTGTTAAGTGAGATCAACAAAGTCATGAACTAGTTCTGGTGGGGTCACATTCAAAATGAAAGAAAGGTGCATTGGGTCTCTTGGGGACAGATGGGAAGATCAAAACATGTAGGAGGTCTGGGTTTTAGGGACCTTGAGGGCTTTAATTTGGCTTTACTGGCTAAATAAGGGTGGAGACTTATCCAATTTCCAGATTCTATAGCTACTCAAGTGCTCAAGCTGAAATACTTCCCACAGGTTGATTTCTTCCAAGCCAAGTTGGGTTCTAAACCATCCTTCATATGGAGAAGCATTCAGGCTGCAAGAGGTTTGGTTGAAAAAGGGTCCTTATGGCGCATAGGCAATGGTCTAAGTACAAAAATCTGGAAGGATAGATGGTTGCCCCAACCATCTAGTTACAAAATCCAAAGCCCTGTCAATCTTCTTCCTGAAAGTGAAGTGGTGGCAAGACTCATTAATAATGAAACTAAGCAATGGGATAGGGGATTAATCACAGCTGTTTTTGGGCTTGAAACAGCCTCTCTAATTCTAAGGATTCCCATCAGTTTCTCTGGTGCCAACGACAGGCTCATTTGGTTGGGCACCAAAGATGGTTCTTTCTCAGTCAAGTCTGCCTATCATCTGCACAAAGAGTCCCTGGAACACCTCAAGGGCCAATCCTCTAGAGGGATACAGAACAAGGAAGTTTGGACAAAGTGCTGGAAGCTACAGATACCCAATGCCACTAAGATCTTCCTGTGGAGGGCTTGCTTCGAATCTCTACCAACCATGCTCAATCTTTCCAAGAAGAAGATTGTGACCTCCTCAATATGTCCCATCTATTGCAGGGAAGAGGAATCCACCACCTATGCCTTGTGGGATTGTATTTCAGCCATGGATGTATGGGGTCAAGGCCCGACTGATTTTCAAAAAAGTTCCTTGAGGAAAGCCAACTTCAGAGAGCTTTTCAAAGGTATCTTTGATCTTTGTGATCAAAGCTCAATGGAGCAGTTTTCTATTATAGCCAGGAGCATTTGGACTAGAAGAAATAAGATGATTTTTGAGGGGTCCTTTATGCATCCAAGGTTTCTAGTAAATCAGGCCTCCCTCTTCAGAGTATAGGACTTCCCAAGAGAACAGGCAGACAAAAGTTCAGAGGATCCAACCTCAAACATCTGTGTGGTCTCCTCCTCCAACAGATGTCATGAAGATTAACTGGGATGCTGCTGTGGATGGCCAGAGAAATAGAATTGGCATTGGCCTGGTGGCTCGGGACCATGTAGGCAATGTTATGATCACCAAAAAGCTCTCCATTTCTTGCTTTCCAGAACCATTGCTGGCTGAAGCTATAGGGTTTTATCATGCAGTTTCCTTGGCCAAAGAGATGAGTTTCAATGCTGTTATCTTTGAAGGGGATTCCTTACAAATTGTAAATGGTATCAACCTCCCATCCGACAAGGGGGATAGTGTGGGTATGATCTTATCCGACACTAAGAGGCTTCTTCCTAGCTTTAGTCATTGGTCTGTGGTTTTTGTTAGGAGAAGTGGTAATCACTATGCTCATTGTCTAGCTAAAGAATCTCTTATGCTCTCTGAGGATTCGATTGAGCTGGCTTATAGCTCCCCCTGTAATCGTGGTCCCTTTTAATGGGTCTTTTATGCAAGTTTGATGTTTTTCTCAAAAAAAAAAAAACTATGTAATTAAACAAAAACCTAGAAATATGCTAGGTAATGGCATAAACTGTGGGTTCATACATCTAAAGTGTCAATGTCCCAATCTTATAGTGATTAGGAGTCGAAGGTGTTAGAGGTGGTATCAAAGTATTACGATCAAAGATAATCCATGGATACCTAGGAAAAAAACATAGTAGAGTTCGAGCTTGAATCTTAAAAACTAGGCTTGAGTTTATAAACAGCTTATGTCACAACCCAATACCATAAAAGCAGTCACGACCAAGAATTGTATTTTATATTGCTTGCCTAGTAGTGATCACTTTGTTATACCCTTCAAGTGTATTTACACCATTCGAATGATTAGAAACCAAAGGTCATTCATGAGAATAGTGTTATTACCATTTGAATGCCTATATCCAAAACCATTTGAATGTGTTTGTACCCTTCGAACGATTAGAAACCAAAGGTCATTCGTGAGGAAGGTGTCATTACCGTTCGAATGTCTTTACCCAAAATAGTTCCAAGGTGTTTATCCCTTTCGAACAATTAGAACCCAAAGGTCATAAGTGAGAACGGTGTCATTACCGTTCGAATGCCTATATCCAAAACAGTTTGAACATGTTTATATCGTTCAAACGATTACAACCCAAAGGTCATTAGTGAAAACGGTGTCATTACCGTTCGAATGCCTATATCCAAAACAGTTCGAACATATTTATACCATTTGAACGATTAGAACCCAAGTTCATTCATTAGAACAGTGTCATTACCATTCGAATGCTTCAATAAACAGTTCGAACGTGTTTAGACCATGCGAACGATTATATCCAAACCCGTTCAAACATAAGATAGATAGTTTGAACAATAAAAACATAAAACAAATTTAAATTGTTTCATTAATTATATAATTTTATGATTGTTTTGTATATTATATTTTGTAATTAATCGTTTCAATTTTGTTATTAAATTTCAGTTTGAAATTTCTGCTAGGGAAAGGTCAAAATATGCCAGATAGGGGAAGGAGGTTCTTCTAGAAGTACGGTCGATACATTCTTAGGCCGTAAAGTTTTATTAGAGCGTCAGGTAAAGATCGATGATTTCAAGATCTTCTCTTCAAGGGACGCTCCTTGACATCGGACTTCGTGGAGCGTGATTGGTCACCAGTTCTAGACCAAAGGGATGAGGCGTTCCCGTTCTTGGCATATATTGATCTCGTCACCAACTTTTATAGAGGGCTTGGTGCCTCTGGTCAGGATGTTGGTGGTACATATATTATCAACATATGAGATATTTCATTCCCATTATCAGCAAACAAACCTTGTCGATTTTATTGGCATCGTACTTTGGGGACTACATATCCAAATGTGGTGCCCAGTGAGTCTATAGCTGATGAGGAGACAACTGAGGATGAGGCCACCGATACTGATGGACTGGATGGCCTCTTGGATGCTGAGATGTATAGGTTGGTTGTTGGTTAGGATGCTCCTCCTTATAATGGGATGAAGAGCATCAAATAGGTTAATTTATCATATTTTTTCAAGATTATGAACTTAATCATTGCCCATAACATTGACCCTTGGCAGCACAAGACGGAGGTTGGCATGGATAGGTCGAGATTTATGATACGCGTCACTCGTATGATGCCTATCAACCTAGTGGGTTATATATTCATTAGGATGCGATAAGAGGTTTCATACATTGTGACAAATATTTTTCCATTCGGCCTCTTGATCACACGATTCCTTTTATCAGTCAGGGTCCTACTCGATGTTGCGAGCGTATCCGAGAGCCAATTGGACAGATCAACTCCTCCACATTGTCACGAAGCACAGAGCACTCAAGACTTTATCTTTGCACTCCTACTACAGAGCCGGTCGATACTTAGACCATAGATACACACCCAACTTATCATGGAGTATCAGCTGGTGAGATATCTATGTAGCCCAAGGCATGATGCACTATTACTCTTGATAAGATTGCTAATATAGTGCGTACGGAGTGTCAATGATATCTATATATGGTAGTATATATTTATGTAAATAGCAGTAGTTGTAAATAGCTAGTATTATTTCCTTTCCTATATTGCTTTTTTCTTTCCTATTTTACATAGACTGTAATGAAGGCTCAAGATATATAATACATGGAAAATTCTCATTGGAGAGGTATTCAAGCAAACTTGACATGGTACCAGGGCCCTAGATTTTTTCTGGACAAATTTTCGGCATCAATTCTTACTGGGCTAGTATACGTTGCTTGTGTCGGCACTGTCTGTTTTCAGACTAGTGCTTTTGGGTTCATCAGCACTGTTTGTTTTCAGACTTGTGTTTTCTGGGGTCATCGGCACTGTCTGTTTTCAGACTAGTGTTTTTTGGGGTCATTGGCACTGTCTGTTTCAGACTAGTGTTTTCCTGTGATAATCAGCTAGGTATATTTTCATACCAGTATTTTCTTAGTTCATTCAAGTGGTCTATTCCCAAACCCATGTTTTCTGGCTTCATACGATGGTCTGTTCTTGGAGGAGTTGTTTCTAAAGATTTCGGCACTTCTGACAGTGTATTCTGGATTTTGGTACTTTGATTAATTCTGAAACAACTTCCATCATTCGTTTTAGTGGGAAGAATTATCTAACTTGGGAATTTCAGTTTAGGATGTTTGTGAAATGGTAGGAACTCTGAGGTCATTTGGATGGGTCTTCTATAGCTCCTACTGACCTTAAAAAATTTAGTTCCTCGTCTAGCAAAGGTGCCAAGATTGTTTCCTGGCTATTAAATTCAATTGAACCACATATGGTCAACAATCTTCGATCATTTACTACTGCTAAGGAGATGTGGGACTATTTTAGGCGTGTATATTATCAAGACATTACTGCACGCAGATCTCAAGTTGAGTTAGAGATTTCAGACTACAAACAAGGTAATCTCTCAATTGAACAGTTCTATGCTGGGTTTCTAAATTTATGGAGTGAGTATTATGGGATAGTATATTCCAAAGTTCCTAAGGCAGCCCTAGAAGCATTCCAAGTTATTCATGCTGAGAGTCAAATAGATCAATTCTTGATGAAACTAAGACCTGAGTTTGAGACTGCACGAGCTGGTTTGAAAAACCATAATCATGTTCCTTCCTTGGATGTGTACTTGGGGGAATTATTAAGAGAAGAGTAGTGTCTTGCTACTCAACATGGACTCACTCAAGAAACCGTGACAACTAAGATGGTTAATGTGGCATATGCTGCTCAAGGGAAAGGAAGATCCAAGACACAGATACAGTGCTTTGGTTGCAAGGAATTTGGGCATATTGCAAAGAATTGCAACAAAACATTCTGCAATTATTCCAAAAATGAGGGCCACATTATTAAAGACTATCGTGTGCGACCTCAGAATTGACAGGGCCAAGGATTTCACACTGGTGCCCAGGCTAATTTAGCTGTTGTCCCCTTTGTTTCTGCTCCAGGACAGCCACCTATAGTTGGTTCTTCATCTCCCCTTACACTTGAGATGGTCCAACAGATCATTGCTTCCGCTTTTTCTACGCTTGGTCTTCAAGGTAAGGGAAATTTCCTCACCTCTCCTTGATTGGTTTACTCTCCGACTTCCAATCATATGACTGGAAATGCTGATGCTTTACATGATGTTCGTAAATATATGGGTGATCAACACATTCAAATAGCCAATGGTAATACTCTTCCTATTACTACAATTGGAACTTTGGGGTCCCCTTTCAACAATGTATTTGTGTCACCAGAATTATCTACGAATTTAATTTATGTTGGACAACTTGTAGATAATAATTGTGAGATCCATTTTGATCGTAATGGTTGTTGTGTGTAGGATCAAGTGTTGGGGAACGTGATAACGAAGGGACCTAAAGTGGGACGTCTATTTCCTCTTCAATTTTCCATTTCTAGTTTTGATTCCTTTGCTTCTACTGCTGTTACTAATAATAGTGATGTTTGGCACAAAAAATTGGGACATCCCAATTCTTCTATTTTGAATCATCTTATGAAACAAGGTTATTTAGGTAATAAAAATTATGTTTCTATCGTGTCTTCTAATTGTAGCTCTAGTAAACTTGGTAAAAGCAAATCTTTACCTTTTCCTTTACATGGCAGTCGCGCTTCTACTTGTTTTAAAATAATTCATACTGATGTCTCGGGAGTGAGTCTTGTTCTTTCACATGCTCAATACAAGTATTTTGTGACCTTCATTGATGACTATAGCCGTTTCACTTGGATATATTTTCTTCGATCAAAAGCTAATGTGTTTTCCCACTTTTCAAGCTTTTGTTGTGTTTGTTTAGATTCAATTTTCTGCTTGTATTAAAACACTACATTCTGACTCGAGGGGGGGGGGGAATATATGTCTCATGAGTTTTAGAGTTTTCTCAAAACTAAGGGTATTCTCTCTCAACGCTCATGTTCTTACACTCCTCAGCAGAATGGAGTCGCTGAGCATAAGAATCATCATCTTTTGGATATTGTTTGTACTTTGTTGATTGAATCTTCTATGCCTCCTCGTTTTTGGGTAGAAGCTTTATCTACAGCTGTGTATTTGATTAATCATTTACCCTATCCTAATTTACAATTTGACTTTCTATATTCTTGTCTATTTGGTGTTGTTCCGGAGTACAATTCTCTTCATATATTTGGCTGTGTTTGTTTTGTTCACTTGCCCTTCACTAAACATCACAAGCTTTCTGCTCAGGTTGCTCGGTGTGCCTTTCTTGGGTATAGTAATGTTCATAAAGGGTTTGTGTGTTATGATGCGGATGCTCACAAGCTTCGTAACTCTCGAAATGTGGTTTTTCTTTGAAAACCAGTATTTCTTCTAGTCTTGCGTTTCACATGATTCTACTTCTGCTTAATTGCCTATTTTTTATGATGTCTCTTGTACTCTTGAATGTTTCAAGCTAGGGTTTGTTTATCAAAGACGTCATCCACAGTCTCCGCTACCCCTTCCTGCCACACAACCGACATCTAATCCCATCTCAATTGAACCTCGACGATCATCTCAAGTTTCACGTCCCCCAGACAGGTATGGGTTTGTACATACTGCCCATCAAGCTACTCTTGATACTACTTCTGTGCCCAAGTCTTATTATCAGGTTGCTGCTCAAGCTTGTTGGCGGAAAGCTATGCAAGATGAACTTCAGGCTCTTCAGGATAACCACACTTGGGACATCATCCCATGTCTTGATGGCGTAAAACTCATTGGCTGCAAATGGGTGTACATTATTAAACTCAGGCTTGATGGTGATATTGACATATATCAGGCTGGTTTAGTGGCTCTTGTAAATTGTTAGGAGTATGGCCTTGATTATAAGGAAACCTTTGCACCCGTCGTTAAGATGACTATTGTACATACTCTTCTCGCCCTTGCTGCTTCCAAAGGCTGGTCTCTTAGGCAGATGGATGTAAAAAATGCATTCTTACATGGGGATTTGAAGGAAGAAATCTATATGTCTCCTCCTCCTGGTATGTTCAATTCATCCTCCACTGAGGTTTGTCAGTTGAAGGGGTCTTTGTATGGCTTAAAGCAGGTACCAAGTGCATGCTTTGAGAATTTTTGCACCACTCTTCTTGATTTTCATTTTAATCAGAGTCGGTTTGACTCTTCTCTTTTTATTTAGAGAACTGCCATTGGAATTGTTGCTCTTTTAATCTATGTCGATGATATAGTTATCACAGGTTCTGATTCTCACCTGATTGAGCGACTACAGCAGCATCTCAAAACTACTTTTCATATGAAAGACCTTGGCCCACTTCAATATTTTCTTGGACTTGAGGTAAATTCTTGTTCCAATGATATGCTTTTGCATCAGCACAAGTATACCCAAGAGATTCTAATCTTGGCTGGGCTTCAATATGGAAATTCAGTACTTACACTCTGGAGGTCAATTTAAAGCTTTGTCAGGATGAGGGTGACCTATTATCTAATCTCTCTCTGTATCGGTAGTGAGTAGGGAGTTTAAACTACTTGACTATTGCCCAACCTGATATTTCCTTTACTGTCCAGCAAGTCAATCAGTATATACAGGCTACTCATCAATCTCATCTTGCAGCAGTATGATGGATCATTCGTTATCTCAAAGGTACATCTGGTAGAGGTTTATTCTTTCCTACTGAGAATTCCTTACAATTAACGGGTTACAGTGATGCTGATTGGGCTGCTTGTGTGGATACTCATCGTTCTGTTACTGGTTGGTGTATGTTTCTTGGTAATGCTCTCATTTCTTGGAAAAGTAAGAACCAGGATCGAGTATCCAAATCTTCACCGAATCTGAGTATTGTGCTATGTCATCAGCATGTTCTGAGATTGTGAGGCTTCGGGGTTTACTGAGTGAACTTGGTGTTCCGCAACTTACTCCTACCCCTTTTCATGCGAATAACACCAGTGCTATTTAGATTGCGGCCAATCTTGTGTTCCATGAGCACACCAAGCACATTGAAGTAGATTGTCATTCCATTTGTGAGGCATTTGATCATCACGTGATTACACTTCCTTACATTTCCACTGAACACCAAACTGTTGACGTCTTTACCAAGGCTATGTCTCGCCACCGTCATCAATTCATAATTGACAAATTGATGCTTCTTGATCTACCAACATCAATTTGATGGGGGATTTCAGTGATATCTATATATGGCAGTATATATTTATGTAAATAGCAGTAGTTGTAAATAGCTAGTATTATTTCCTTTCCTGTATTGCTTTATTCTTTCCTATTTTACATAGATTGTAATAAAGGCTCAAGAAATATAATACACAGAAAACTGTCATTGGAGAGGTATTCAAACAAACTTGACACAGAGATCCAGATTGACTATTCTAGCTTACGTACAGAGATCGTGGGTGCCATTTCTGAGTTAGTTGTAAATGTTGATCGCGTGTCTCAGACTCAGGAGATGATATCTACTCGATTAACACAGATAGAGGTAAGAATAGATGCAATTGAGGATGTTCTCAAACAGTTGGCCGGGATATAGTATTTTGTATCTTTTATTTGTATTTTGTTTTATTTTTAGTATGGACAATATTTGATGTTTTGTAAGTTTAATTAATTATGCATTATATATAATTTTTATAAATTAATTGTTGATTACTATTTTTTTTAATTGATTAAATTAGTGCATCCATTCAAATGCCATAGTACCATTCGAACATTATACACAGATCAAACTTTGTGAACTACATGTTCAAACGGTGTAGAGTGATGTTCGAACAGTAAATCGGTTTTTCGCTTTTAACCTACCAATTTTTCCCCATCCTCGAATAATTATTTTATTAGGGACAAAATTTATCATCCCTAAATATACCGGTCTGCATGTGAAAGTATTTTTTTGGAACGAAATCAAAATTCCATCCCTAGATCTTACTTTTTGGGACAATATTCATTTCATTCAAAAGAAAATCGTCCCAAGAGTCCAAAATTCTTGTAGTGTTCGTCTCTCGTCGAGGTGTTTACCCAGAGCTAGCATTGTTCCTTCTCACATTACTTGCCAAGTGGTGAGCAATTGTATTCTGTGATGCGGTATTACTCACTTACCGTCCAAGCTCTATCTCTCTTTATGTTCCTCGCCAAGGTGCTCACCCAGAGTGAGCACCATTCCTCCTCACATTGCTCACAGCGTGGCTAGCAATTGCCTCCTGTAGAGAATCACACATGTGCATTTCACTTGTGATTATTAGCTAATGAAAGGAGTTATGCCATTAGGAAAAATGTGATAGATAAGAAAGATGCATTAAACAGGAAAAGTAAATACTTTTTTTACATATAAAAAATGACTAAAAAATGGTTACAAAATGTTCTCAAACATAAGAGGGTTATAAAACATAGTAAGATTTCCACTCTTACACAGCAATGGTACTATTCCTATCCATCCCAAGAATAAATTCTACATAGGAGAGTTTGGGAACTAGTTTTCTGGTGGTGGAGTGGAGATCGCCACAACGGGTGCTGCCATTGGCCGGTATAACTTGACTATTGAGATGTTAGAGGGAAACTCTCAAGTGTCCCCATATGTGCTGTCATTGGCCATTAATTATTATTGAACAAATGTCTGTCTAGAAAATGATTCGCAAACTTCCATCAGACATTTGGATATGATTATCTACAATGTAGTGAGTAACACTAGAAAAATTCTTAGTCGTAATTTTGTTGTAAAGAGTCATCTATACGAAAAATATTTTGAGGAAGGGGTGAGTTCAAAAACTCCCCCAGTGTAAGATCCAGTGCCAATGTAGTGAACAAGCAGGCAAATTATAAAAGCAGAAAACAAAGAGGAGATAATAAGAAGTAATAATGAATACACAAACATATAATCAGTCACTATCTTGAAGTATATATTAATGGCTAAAACAGTTATCTTTATCTAGATTATGTATTTATTATTTTTATCTGCTCATGATATTCTATAATCTGCACACATCGTGTCCCCCCAAGTGGGTTGTGCGCCCTATAATACCCTTCACCATCTAGGATCATCCTCTCATAGAGCTTCGTCGTCTCATGCCATAGGGTATGCACTCTTCCCCAGGACTACATTTGCCATTGGATGTATTGCAATGTCCCATAATTAGATCTAATATCAATCTCAAGATTGGAACGTCTTTTGTTGAGTCTTTTATTTCAAAATAACCAATATTGTGTTCATAATCCCATTTGTTTGTTACAAGGATCGACATGGTCAAAAGGCAACGTCGTCTATGCGAACATGCACACAACTTTTATAAATAATGAAAAAGAACAAAAGTTTTTCAATTAACTTATCTTCAATTAACTGAACAAAAGGAAAATAAATACCGACATGATAATCTGCATCAAATATTAATAAGATTCCATGGCCATACCAAAGTAAAAGAAACTGATAAATATGAGAAGAGAATCATGTTTAAGCTAATCAGACTATCTAAATATAAATATAGGTTAGGGATTAATCAAGGTTATAATAAATTTTTAAATGACTAGTAGAAGCTAGCAAAATAATAAATAAATAACTGTTAGGAGTTAGAGAAAATGGAATAATAGTTGGATTAATTTAGCCAATATTAGCAAAATAAACTAAATTACAGTTAGGAAGTTAATCACAGTTAACAAAAATTAAAAAAACAAATAAAAAGCTTGTTGTTATAAAACTAAAAGAAAATGATATTACAAGAGAAAACATTGTTATTTATTACTAAATACTTATGTACAACTGAACAACTTTTCCCCCATATATATAGAAGCACATAGTTGGTTCATGCTTAAGTCAGTTTTTAAGGCGGTCATCCAAAATAAGTCGGTTACAACACTCTTCCTTGGATGACCACCCATAAAGAATATACCTAGTTCAAACATTGCCAAAGAAAAATTCAGTGGAAAAAAAAAACCAACGGCGAAGGAAAAAGAATACAGTATTCATATTTTAGGATTGTCTCATTAAAACCTTGCAAAGGAAAACCCAATGAGACAAAACCTTAGCAAAGGAAAAAGAGTACAATCAGCATAAGTCTTTAAGATATTTACTCCCCTTGAAAAGTGCATGATAATATGTCTTTAAGTTTTCGCATTCTAATGTTCTGCACAGTCTTCTTAAATGTTGCCATTGGTAATGCCTTAGTGAACAAATCTATCAGATTATCATTTGACCGTATCTGCTCGATATCAATTTCACATTTCTCCTAAAGTTCATGTGTATAAAAGAATTTAGGTGAAATATGTTTAATTCTATCACATTTGATATATCCTCCTTTGATTTGAGTAATACAAGCAACATTATCTTCGTATAAAATTGTTGGGCTATCATTGATCATGGGAAGACCACACTTTTCTTGAATATGTTGAATCACTGATCTTAGTTAAATACATTCTTGACTTGCCTCATGAATTGCAATGATCTCTGAGTGATTTGAAGAGGTGGCAGATAGTGTTTGCTTGACAAATCTCCATGATATAGCAGAATTTTCATAAGTAAACACGTATCCAATTTGAGATCTACCTCTGTGTGAATCTGACATATAACTTGCATCCGCATATCCAACTAATTGTGGACTTGATCCATGTTGATAAAATAACCCTATATCAACCATACCTCGGAGGTAACGAATGACATGTTTAATATCATTTCAATGTCTTTGAGTTGGTGCGAAGCTATATCTTGCAAGTAAATTAACTGAAAATGTAATATCAGGCCGAGTGCAATTTGCAAGATACATCAAGGCTCCAATTTCACTGAGATAAGGTACTTCAGAACCAAGAATTTTTCCATCGTCTTCACAAAGACAAAATGGATCTTTCTGCACATCAAGTAATCGAATAACCATTGGAGTACTCAGGGGATGAGCTTTGTCTATATAAAACTGTTTCAAGACTTTATCTGTATACATTGACAAATGAATGAGAATTCCACTTGGCAAATGCTCGAGCTGCAGATAAAGATAGAATTTCGTTTTGCCAATATCTTTCATTTCAAATTCATTCTTTAAATATGCAGCGGGTTCCAACAATATTTAGATCATCAATATAAACCGCAATAATAACAAATCTAGAGTCTGATTTCTTAATAAAAACACATGGGCATATTGGACTATTCTCAAATCCTTCTTTCAATAGATATTCGATAAGGCATTTATACCACATGTGTCTAGATTGCTTTAACCCATATAAAGATTTTGGAAACTTGATAGAATATATATTTCTATATATACTCAGATTAGAAGCTTCAAGTATTTTATATCCTCCAGAGATTTTCATATATATGTCATGATCTAATAATTCATATAAATATGCAGTGACCACATCTATCTATCCAATTTTTTTGTAACTATCAAGCTAATAAAAAATATTAATGTAATTGCATCCATAACAGGAGAGTATGTTTCCTCATAATCGATCCTTGGTTTCTGCAGGAAACCTTATGCGACCAGTTGTGTTTTGTACCGCACAATTTCATTTTTCTCATTACGCTTTTATATAAATATACATTTATATCCAATAGACATTACACCATTTGGTATGTGTACAACATGTTCAATGACCTCTCGCTTTACAAGCGAGTTTAGTTTAGCTTCAATAGCTGCTTTCCATTTTGGCCAATCACTTTTACGTCGACATTCTTTAACAGTTCTTGGCTCACTTTTTTCATTATTTCTAGTAATGTCAAAGGCCATCTTATATGAAAATATGTGGTCGACAACAGTTTTATTTCTATCTAAAATTTCTCCAGCATTCCTAAAATCTATCGAGATCTCGTTATTTTTAAGTACCTGTTCCTCTTCAAGGGAAGCCATTTCATGAAATACCTCTTCAGGAGGTTATTTTTCAGAAGATTTAGTCTTTTCAGGAGCATTAATTGCTCTTGTGGCCTGTGTTGTGTGTATGGGCTCTTCAGGAGCACCAAATTCATTTTGTATTTTTCTCTTCTAGGGAGTTTTGTCCTTTGCACCAATAGGCTGTCCACACTTCAAGCGTGTCTTAGACTCACCTATTGCTGTTTTGGCAACATATCCTTCAGTTACTGCAATCCTTGCTTGAATATTAATGGCAGGAATATGTGATTTTATCACACCTTAAGTATTAGTACATACATCCGATAATTGATTTGCAACACTTTGCAAATGAATAATCTTTTGAACCTCTAGTTTACATTTATTAGTATAATAATCAAATTGGAAAATGGCTTTATTTTCCAAGTAATTTCCTATCGTACTTTAGGCACTGACTTCTCGTTACCCAATGTTGAAAAAATGGACTCATCAAAATGACAATCTTCAAAACGTGCCTTAAACATATCCTCTGTAAGAGGCTCAAAGTATCTAATAATAGATGGACAATCAAACCCAACATATATCCCAAATCTACTTTGAAGACTCATCTTTGTACGTTATGAAGGTACAATTAGAACATATACAGCACATCAAAAAATACGAATATGAGAAATATTTGGTTGTTGACCAAATGCAAGCTGTAATGGAGACTATTTATGATATGCTAATGGTCTAACCCGAATCAAGAATGTTGTATGAAGTATAGCGTGTCCTCAAGCAGAAATAGGTAATTTTGATTCATAAGTAAAAGTCTAGTGATTAGTTAAAACCTTTTGATTAATGATTCAGCTACCATTTTAAGTGTGTAGACAACTGGATGTTTAACATATATTCCTATCAACATGCAATAGTTATCAAAAGCTTAAGATGTAAATTCACCTGCATTATCCAATCGAATAGTTTTAATTGGATGGTCAAATAATTGTACTCGTAGTCTAATTATTTGGACAAAAAGTCTGGAAAACGCAACATTTTTAGTAGAAAGTAGACAAATATGTGACCATCGACTTGATGCATCAATTAAAACTATAAAGTATCTAAATAGTCTACTTGATTGTTGAATAGACCCACATATATCCCCATGAATCCTTCATAAAAATGATGGAGATTTAATAACAACATTTGAGAGAGATGGTTTGATAATCAATTTATCTTTAGAACAAGCAGAGCACGGATATTCATTGGGTAAGATAATCTTCTAATTCTTTAGGGGATGCCAATACGAATTATCAATTGTTCGTCTCATCATTATTGATCTTGGATGTCCAAGGCGATCGTGCCAAGTCATAAATACGTTGAGGTCAATGCGCTTCTTGTGCATTACCACATGTGATTCAATTGTTCTCATTTCTATATAATACATCCAGAAAAGAGAACATATAGTTATTCTAATACAAGCTTCTAGCTCGAAATCATTTTAGTAATGAGACGATACTCTTTACTGCCTTTGTTGGTGTTTTCAATATGACAACCATTATAACGTATATTCTTAAAACTCAATAAATTTATTCTAGATCATGAAGAAAATAGAGTATCATCAATACAAAATTTGGTGTCATTAGGCCACATAATATAAACTCTTTCGGAGTCTTCAATTAGATTCGATGAACTGGATATGGCATGGACATAAGATTTGCTCAGTGTTAGATTTTGAAAATTCTTTTTAATCCTTAGGAATTATATAGGTTGTAGCACTGTCAATCAGATATACATCTCTATCATTTATCTCAGAGATAACAAAAATTATCAGTAAGACCCATGATTCTACAAAAATATATAAAACTTTCATTACTACAAAACATCACAAAATATTAAAAAGTTTTACTTTAAGATAAAGAAAATACATTAATTGAAAAGAATACTTCTATCACCAATCAAATTATCAACTCTACCAATAAGATCCTAAAAGAAATCAAAAACATCAAGGTGAGTAATATCTTCTACATCTATATAAACTAAAGTATTTGATGGTTAAGCAAAATTTGTTTCAAACTTTTTTGTTTATTCTTTTATAGAATCTTGGTATAAGTCAACCAAGTGCTTAGCCATATAATATGTACGAGCCCAATGTCTAATCATACCACATCTATGGCATCTATTTTCATATTTCTTTGAAATTTTGTTTTAAGGACCTTTACCCTTCTTTGAGTTGGACCACTTCTAGTTATATGGTGTATTTTTATTATTATTCTTTTCAGTGTGGTCGCTTCTGAGACCCCAACTTCTATAGTTTTTCTTACCACGTCCACGTACTCGGTTTTTTTGAAAATATACTTCATTTACTTCTGGGAATGGTGTAAATCCAGTACCATTCACTTCAGGGAATGATATGGAACTAATAAGCCATGACTGATGATTTCTTAACAAAAGTTCATTCTTTTGCTCAACCACTAGAAGACAATATATAAGTTCAGAATATTTTTTGAATTTTCGCTCTCGATACTGCTGCTGCAAGAGCACATTCGAGACATGAAAAATAATATATGTCTTTTCTAACATGTCATCATCAGTGACTTTTTTACCTCATAATTTCAATATTGAACTGATTTTAAAGAGTGTAGAGTTATAGTCACTAACATTCTTGAAGTCTTGCAACCTCAGGTCCAATTAATCATAACGAGCTTTTGGGAGGATTAAAGTTTTCTGATACTCATATCTCTTTCATAAATTATTCCACAAAGTAAGGGGATCTTTTACCGTAAGATACTCCATTTTCAATTCTTCATGAAGATGTTGGCAAAGGAAAATCATTACCTTAGCACGGTCCTGCCGGAACAATTGATTTCCTTCTTTAATTGTATCTCTCAGGTTCATCGCATCCAGATGGATCTCAACATTAAGGATCCAAGATAAATAATTTTTTTCAGAAATGTCAAGAGTAACGAATTCCAATTTTATAAGATTTGACATTTTTTAAGTAAAATATTACTAGTTTCAGAATCGGCAAAATCTTCGTGCTAATAATGTATTATAAAACTAAAAGAAAATAATATTATAAGAAAAAGCATTATTATTCGTTACTGAATACTTATGTACAAGTGAATGACCTTTCCCCCATATATATATATATATATATATATATATATATATATAAAAGCACATAGTCGGTTCATGCTTGAGTCGGTTTTCAAATAATTCGGTTACAACACTTGTCACGATTATGGAATAACAAATAATAAATAATCTATAATATTATTTATAAGACTAGCACAGTTTACACCTACCATGATCAATGTAAAATTTCTTCTGTTCTTTCTTTTTTTTCCCCTCACCTCACTAACGACGCACCCACGCCACTTTCTATTTCCTTCGTTTACTCAGCCACTTCACACCTCGTCATTTTAGGGTCTTGAGAATACAATTATTTTTATATATTTACATACTATTTTATTATTATTTATAAATTATTTTATTATTATTTATAAATAATATGAAATACTTTTAACATCCGAACCTAGTCCGAACCTAGCCTTACTCTCTACTACTTTTCACTTTTAACTATTAATCACTTCACATACTCCATCTTCCCTTCCTAAATAGTATCCATTACACCTACTGGCTACTAGGGGCATGCGACTTGTTTGCTTCGGTAATAAGTAACATTCTTTTTTATTATGGGAAAAGCTTGTATGCCACCCCAACTTGATTGCTGATATTGACCACTGATCAAATATTTTATTTTTTTATCTAATAATTAAAGAAGTGATTTTAAATATATTAATATTTTTTTAAAAAAATATTTAATATCTTTAAAAAATGTGCAATAAAAAAAAAATTGACCTCAACAACATACCCCGCATTAAAAGTTGGACGGCACAATAGCCTGACCTTATTTTTATTATCACTTTAATCAGTTTATTTACTATGCCACCAGGGGACATGTATTCCCCTGCTTTGACAGACCCTATGTATAGACATGCCCACTATATCACTTTTTAAAAAAAAATANAAATTATTTTCATAAGATAAAAATACACTAAATTTCAGCACAAAATTATAGAGTAAATTGAATATATTATTATTATTATTATTATTATAAGTTTCAAAATAATATTTAAGACGTAGATTAATTTTGATTTTTAATCAGTTTAGTCAATCGGCACCTATTTAGTAAAGTATTATTATTATTATTATTATTATTATTATTGCACTAGGTATTACAATTTTCTACCCTTATAAAAATTCCATCCCCGGAAATTAAATAACGAGGATAGCAAATTAGATTAGTTACCTGGTTGCCTGAGGCCCTGAATAAATGTGGATAATTCTTCTGTATGTCACTTTCTAATACCCAGAATGCCTATTCAATCGTGTAATTTCTCCGTAAGCCCTTGACAAATGGAATCTTTCTATTTCTCACTCACTACTCTTCAAAATTTAGTATTTTCAGAGGGGGTTTCTTTGTAGGTCAAACTCTCTCGAATTTCCAATGGTTTGAACTCAATGATGTGTGGGGTTGTGGACAAATTTTCTCAACATGATATGTAGTACACGTTATAGACTACTAATAAATTTGGGGGTAAGGCTATTCCATAGGCTAATTTCCCAACTTTTTCCAGTATTTTGAATAGTCCTATAAACCTTGGGCTTAGCTTTCCCTTTACTCTAAATTGAATGACACCTTTCATTGGTGCTATATTGATAAATACCCTTTCTCTGATGTTAAATTCTAAGTCTCAACGTCTATTATCAGCATATGATAGATTTCAAGATAGATCGAGTCTTAAATATCTCTTGCAAGTTTTAAATGTGGCATTCATAAGATCGAGAGCTAAGAAGAGCAAGGAAGCAATGCAAGAATTGGTACAGCAAGAGTTTAATATTCAAGATAGGCTTGAGAGAAGGAGATCCAGTTCTCATCCATGTGATATAAACTATGGAAGAGTGCAACACAAATTAGGGCCTATTATTATGTTTATTGTTACTGAAGGCCTTGAACTTATTTATTTCACTAAAAGGACTTTTAATTAGTTATAGGAATTAGTCCAGAATAATTGGGCTTGAGGATGCTTGACCCACATATATTTTATTTTGTTGAACTAGGGTTTTAAGAGAGTTATTGTAGCCGAGTTACTATAGGGGTACTGTAGCCACGCACTATTCACTAAAGGGTATTTTTGTAAAGGGTTGGTTTTATTTTAGCTTAGGGTTTTGTAAGGATTTAGTTTAAATACTTCTTGTTGTCTCATTTTAAGAATTTATGAAAGTTTATGAAAATTGCTGAATTTTATTTATTGTGAGTTGAGTTTATCTCCTCTTGTTCTTGAATAAACTATTGAACTTATCAAAAGTAAATCACAACTTTTGTAGCATTCCTCTTTTGTAATCTGGATTCTTAAGACAGGTTTTTCAACAGGTCTAGATTTTAATATAATTTAGGTTTTTGAAATGAGTTCCTCAATGGGTCTAAATTCTTCTATCCATTTAGTTAATTTTGGTTTTCTTGGGTGAGTTTTCAAATTGATTGTGGGTTTAAGGGGTTCCAATCCTGCAAGTTTATATAAACATAGTTTTACTAGCGAGTTTGGGTTGCCATTAATCGCTTTTTGATCAATTGGACCTTCTTGCTAGTTGGTGGATGATTTCTGGTCCTAGAACATAACGCTCACCTACTTTGTCCCAATCAAGAGGTGTGCAAATTCCTTTCCTGTTCGGAGCGTAATATGGAGCCATCACTATACTAAGATGGAAACAGTTATTTTAAGCGAATTCTACTAATGGTATGTAAGTGATCAAATTCTTTTTTCGATCTAAGAAGCTCTCCGCATATCTTCAAATATTTGGATAGTTCATTCTGATTGGCCATCTATAGATGAGACGCTGTACTAAAATCCAGTCTAGTCCCCAAGATCTCCTGCAAACTTTTTCAAATTTTTTTATGTGAAACGAGGATCCTTGATTGATGCAATAGATATGGGAACTCCATGTAGACAAACTGTTTCCTGGATATACTGTCCCTCCAACTTGTCCATCGAGCTTCCAACTTTAGTTGGTAGGAAATAAGCTGATTTGGTTATTTGATCCACCACTATCCAAATGGTGTCTTATCCTATTGGCGCCCTAGACAATCCCATTACAAAAATAAGCATAGCCCTACTAAAAGTAACACCCTATCTTGATTGGAATCATGCAACCTCGTGGAATAGGCCGATGCACAAGACTGGCATTAGGTACCTTGATATACCACCACCTAGGAATAACCCATCTCGAGATGAACCCATGTGGTGTCTCAGACCACAAACTGAATGATAGAGATGCTAATGCAATAGGAAACAACAGGATTAGTTGCAACAAAAATTGTGTCATGGAGTGGTAACAACAAGAATTATAGCAGTATCAGCCACAACAACAACAGTAGACAGAGCAAAGAGGCTGTCTGTATGAGCAATTCCTCACTTACTAGTACCCACAACCTTTATGGTTGTTGAGGGGCAACCATTAGAATAGTGAGGAAGGAATTTGACGAGAGACAAAGCAACTATTTCTAACAATGGAGCATGGTACTATGGTGGCATTTATGTGGCTGCAATTTATAGAGTTTGACCACTGCTTTTTCCTAACCATAATAAAACAGCAAAAGGTATAGGAGTTCACAACCTCTATGTAGGACAATATAACTTTGGAACAATATGCTACTCGTTTCATGGAGCTAGGGACGTTTACTCCACACTTGATTCCACTGTTTCAATGTAGGCTGAGAAATCCCAACATTGGTTGCAATCTAGCCTCTAGAATCAAGTAGCCTGCCTACAAATCCAAATTTGTCAATGGTTTGTGGAAGTACTCGATTGCAGAAAGGGAGCAAAGACATTTAGGCCATGTTTGGTTACACAGATGAGATGAGATGAGATGTTTTGAATAGTAATAAATAAAATATTGTTATAATATAATTTTTTAATATTAATTTTGTATTGGGATTTGAAAAACTTAAATTTTTTATTATATATTGTATGAGAATTTAAAAAAGTTATAATGATGAATTGATATGAGATAAGATGAGATTTTTAATTTTGGTTAACCAAACAGGGCCTTAGTCATGGCTTTCCATGCAAGTGATGTTGGAGAAGGGAGCCCAACCAAGAAAAGCTGAAGTTAGCACTAGAGTTAAACAAAATACAGCTACAACTGACTAGCCTGCAGGGATATTTCTTACCTATGGATTATGCGCCAACCCACATTTTGGAGAATGTTGTAAGGGAATGACAACATGCTTCAAATGTTGTCAACAAGGCGCGCGACTATGCAACGGATTGCCCTAAGGTTGGTCAAGGGAGAAGATCATCATCCACTAGGTTAGGACAATGACTGCTTATCCAAGTAAGGATGTATGCATTGACTTCTATGGTCATGGACTTGGAAGCTCCACCATGAGTTATGTTCATGGTGGTGGCGTAGCAACTAGCTACCTTTTATGACTATATTTTCCTATGTGATATTGAAAATCTCGAAATTTCTACCTATATTTCTCTTTGAATTCTATGTCCTGAGTTATTGTCTCTGCATGTCAATCGTGTAAATGTTCATATTTGGGATGCCACAAGTGATAAATAAATATATTTGTTTTAGAATAGTACATAGGTTGTATCGCCAAATACTTGATCTTGGTGATAAAGAAGAAATTTATTTAGGTTTATGATAATGGTTCATGGCTTGGGTTTGATTTGTAGTTGAAAATAAATAGTTCAATTGGGCCCATGAGTTAGACATTTGGATTAAAGCTTGGTATTGCATCCACGAAAAATAAAACATCTTGGCCCATGAATAAATATGGTATTTGAATATGGGCTTAAATAATTGTGCATTGGATTATACTATTGGAGTAGAGTTTTCAGTGCCGGCCTTGAACTCTGTTATTGAAGTTGAGCTTAAGTGGTGAATTATTGGGCCTTGAAATATGGTATTTGGTTTATTGGGCTAGTAAAGTTACTGAAAAGACTAAAGTTTTTTTCAATCCAAAAGTCCTCATGATTTGTCCACCTTGCACACAGCCAACACTAGATCAAAGGTTCAAATTATTTCAGGGAGTTGAAGGGTCATATACTATAAAATTAAAAAATAGAAAAATAGAAAAAATAAAATAAAATAGAAAATCTTGACACCCTTAGAGACGCATGTGATGATTTTCACAAAATTCTTATCTTCATGAAATACTACGAAAACATAACATTCCGGCCAACTAATATCCCATTGGGTCCAAAATTATTTTTGACCTTCTATACAAATTCATTGCACACTCTTACTCACAAGTCTAACAAATTGTAATATATTTTTATATATACAATTTATAAACTATAAATATATATATTTATAAATTAAAAAATATTAGTGGGGGTGGGGCGGGGGAAATGCAGGGTGGAGTTGGGCCCTGCTTGTTTCTTGCCTCGCTAGGGAGCTAGATGAGGGTCGAGTGGCCTCACCTACGCATATAAATTAAAAAATATTAGTGGAAGAGGGGAGGGGAGGGGAGGGAGAAATGCGGGGTGAGATTGGGCCCTGCCTGTTTTCCGCCTCGCTAGGGATCTAGATGCGGTGCGAAGGCAGGGTGGATGGGGCAGGTTAGTGGGGTACTAGGTCCCTCTACCCTAAGTGTCAAGGAAATCCATGGTCCAAAATTGTATGTTGATGCCTAGCCATCGATGTCCGAAGATCTTCTATATGGTCTTGTATATTCCAAAAACAAATTGATTTGTATCTCATACCGCTTAATAGTAACAGTAACAGTAACAGTAATAGTAATAATAGTAATAGTAATGGTAATAGTAATAATAATAATAATAGGAGTAATAATAATAGTAATAATTATAGTAAAAGTAATAATAATAATAATAATAACAACAACAACAATAACAGATATTTTTCAATTTTTTATGTGAACATGCATAAAAATACATCAAATTAATTTGTATTCTACTCCTTCACTCAAAGATATTAATTGCACGATTAGAGATAAAATTAAAAGTGGTTGATTGGCATACAAAAAGATAAAAGAGATATAAAGCAAGTAAAACTCAGCTATTCCAAAACAAAAGGAGGGGATCTCTACAAATCTAGACTTTCTCTACTACTTCTCTATAACTTGTGAGACTCTCTCTCTCTCTCTCTAGAAGAAAAACATATTCTTCAACGCCCTTTAATACTACTTTTTTTTTCGTTGTATGTAAAGCTATGTACAATAGTGGATGTCGTTTCTGAACAATCTGAAGACATAGACTTTTATGTCAAATCACATAAATTTGTATTTCTATCACTTTATTTACATTTAATTATATGCTTTATTTAATATTTATTGTCAATATTAACGTCCAACCCATCATCGTGGGTCATTCATCCACACTATTCAACTCCAACCCTGCCAAAAAATTGCATTAGGGCTGGTCTCATCTGGCCTGGTAACTCCTCAAAAATCATCCAATTACTGGTGAAATCGAAAAAGAATAAAAGTTGAGAAAATTCTCTATCCTCTCTTAGGCCCTTTTTTTTTTTTAAAAAAAATCTCTCTCTCAGCATCTTCTCTTAGGCCTTGTTTGTGTAATAAGATGTTCTAAGATATTTCCTTCCCAAACATCATTCAAGTCTAAAATACTTTTCAATTTTAAATTTTTAACTTTTTCATCTAATCATTATTCAAACACAAAATCTAATATAATTTTCCAAAATTTCGAAAACAAAATACAAAAAACAATACAATTTTTTCAAATTTCAAAACAAAAATAATATTAAAAAATTATAATCAAACAATTTTAAATTTTATAATATTTTTATTCATTTTTTCTTTCTTATACCCCAAAATCCAACAAAACATTTTCACTCAAATTATTTCACTACTATTTACAAACTATAGTACTACTATTTATAAATATTCTAAAATATTTTAAGTATAACGTGCTCTTTCTATAGGTAGGGGTAAAATAAACTGGTAAACCGGATCGAACCGAACTGGTGGGTTTAGTCCAGTACCCGTTCCATTTTTATCAAAATCGGTTTCGTTTTGGTTTTTTTTTTCTAACACCAGAAAGAACCAAATCGGATTGGTTTATATATATTTTTTAATTTTTTATATTGTATAAAATATCTTTTATATGATTTTTTATATTATATATATTATATAAAATAATTTTGTACTATATGATAAATTATTAATTAATATAATATTAAATTTTAAGATCTTATATAAATAACTATATATTATCACTATATTCTATTTTATTAATTAGTATATTACTAGATATACTAATACTATATCAATATATGTTATAATATACTATAATATATCACTATAATATATATTATAATATATCACTATATTCTATAATACAATTAAAATATACTACAATATATTGTCATTATATTACTAAATACTATAATATACATACTATATAATAAACCGGAAAAAACTAGAAAAATTGGATCGAACCAGACCAAAACCCATAAAATCGAAAGTATCAATTTAGTAGTACTGTAACCGGTACGGTATCAATTGTTCAAATCTCAAAACCGATATATAGCAGTTCAATTATAAAATATGTCTAAAACTAGACCGAACCAAATCCGTTATATTTCTATCTATAGGTGCTGTGATACCCGGTGTATAGACCGAGAATAATTTTTCTCACTTAATGATAAATCTTGAGCGTACATTTTCGGAGGAATAAATATTATATAGGTGGCCACCCCTATATGCAGTCCTTACATGGATCAGGAGTATGCAAAGAAATAATGAATATATACTCAACTTCGATATATAGCTAGGAATTAACTTTAATTTGCTGCATCTCATAAAGACGCTTTGAATGCATATGTATTGTAATTCTTACCACCATAGAGTTATAATTGTGCCCTAAGATCATTTAATTATCTAGAAATCAAACAGTACTCCAATTCACTGAGAATCATTTAGTAAAACATTAACGATCGGATCATTATTAGTTTGAGATAGGAAATTATTTCACCGACAGTGATTGAAGAATTCAAATACTTTGTATAATAATTTTAGTGTCAACATAACCCATATTATCGAGAGAATGAGACTCTAAGTTATTTCTAATCCATATAATGATTCAAACGGGATTCGAATTATTTCATTAATTAGTCGTTTTTTTTTTTCTTTTGTTTTTTTTGTGTAGTAGAGGCCGCCTAGATCATGTGATTTAAGCCTTCACTGAAGTGTTATATGTTGCACCCATTTCGAACCATATTTTCTTTGCTCGAATGCTATGTTTGAATGTCCCCTAATTGTTTGTTTGTTAGCCAATCCATAATGTTTTTAGCACAACCATTCTTTCTTGAACCATTAAAAATCTATCTTAAAAAATAAACAGTCAACATTTGAATAACATCCAATTAAAAAAAGAAATATTTTAGTTACAAAAGGATTACATAAAAATAAATCCAATATAGACGTGGCTTGATATTGTACGTGATTGTAAAGTTAGTTTATTGTAAAATAGATCTAATAGATCTCATGAAGTCATATTATTTTGTGAATTTACTTTTATGTAATCTCTTTACGTCCCTAACAATTTTCAATTAAAAATCTATCCATCACAAAGAGTATGTTTTGGCTATTAGGCTATAAAAATATGTCCCTAAAAGTTTTTTTAATAGATGCTTTATAGGGAAGATTTTTCGTAAATCGAAAAACTAGGTCCCAAAATGTGTTTTGGTTTTAATTCCACGAGTAGAATTAGCAAGTTAATTAAAGAATTTTTTTTCGTTGATCTTCTTAGCTATACCGGAGGTGAAGCAGAGAGGCAAGACAACCCTCTAGTGGTAGGGGTCCCGTTAGGAACACCAATACACTACTACAACGAACGTTCGATCAACTATATGTATCACTTGATTGGGATGGCCTTATCACATCAACATCTCGATCAGTCAGTACAACAAATTAACCTTAGATCACTCATTTATGGAACTTAAAGATGGTTTGGTGTGTAAACCATCCATAATCGAAACCATAATAGTTTTTATCTGATCTAATATTTGTTACATTTTTTAAACCCTAATGTAACAACACAAAACATGTCTAAATATAACAATTAAGTAAAAAGAAATATAGCATAACTTCCATCATTTGTACGTGATCTGGAGAAATGAGCACATTAACCCTGAAGAAACGCTCAACCCAAATCCCTAAATGTTCTTTTCCACTTATTATCTCATCGATCTCAACATGTAAACTAATTTTCTTGGAGGATTAACCAATCCAAACATAGTTTTTGCAACAATTCAAGCCGAGTAAGAAAGCTCACTTGATTAATCAAATTTGAAGTTCCTTTGACCAAAGTTTGTGGGGTAGTGTTGTTTATTGACTTTTGGATTCTTATATATATGGAGCAAAGTAGAGGTCGGCCAGCCAAGTAAGAAGAAGTGATTTACATGTGAGAGAGAGAGAGAGAGAGAGAGCTGATAACATGACATATAAAATAATAATTAGGACTAGTTATAAACTTATATGGGCATGGACAGATTCCTCCAAGCCCTTTGTGGGTGGCAAGTGGCAACTATCTTTCATGCCCCCCAATGGCCCAATTTTGTAGGGATTTGTATTTATTTATTTAGTATTATTATTTTTATTTGGGGTTTTAACTTTTAGAAGGTCAAGATTTGGATAAAGTTTTATTATAGGCTTTTAAGCCTGTACCCATTTTTCGAGACTTAAAATCTGTGTCTTGTTGGACCACAAGCCCACGAATTTAATATAGTTGGCTAAGGAATCAATTGGGCCTAATAAGTTAATCCATTTGATATCGAGACCTTCTATACAGACTCCAGAGGGCGGCTACACCACGCACCTGATAGCTGAGATGTTACCTAAAATGTGCGTTTTGAAACAGCAGCCATCAATGTTCTTGGCTTTTTTCTTGAGTTTCTGGAGATTTTTGTACCTTTCATTGCAAGGAAATCATCTCCTTCTCCCTTCTCGACGGACCAATGTAAATCGTGGGCCACTCAGTCACTTCAACGTTCACCTTTTCTCCTCCCCCGCCTTTTCAAGATGATCACAGGATCCATTTGGCTGTTCATTCCCATCTTTTGCTAACCCAAAAAAAGGATTCATCTTTCTATCAAGTTTCTTTGGAGGAGGAGATCATTTCCCGGCCATAGATGTTGGCAACACTTGGCCATTGCTGCCACCGTTTCTCGAAGGTGACCTGTTTGCTCTAGAACCAGATCGCTTTTCTAACTTTCTGGGCATCATGGCCAACTAATATTATTTAATAGATAATAAAAAGGTAATGCTAGAGTAGATAAGTTTAGCTTTTTCTATGACCGGAAGAAATCGAAAAGACACGAATTTTAGTAGTCTTAGAGCATTAGCAATGGTTCATCAAATTTATTTTCAAAATTTGATGAAAAGTATAAATTTTTCATAAATTCAAAACTTTTATATCTATAATTCTACATTAAATTAGCTATTAGATTCATCAAAATAATAATATAATATTATTTTTTTAATAATAATATTTTTTTTTCTTCATATTTTGTAATTATACTAACCATATGGGCATTAATAGTTTAATTTAGTACTTAAATAATTGATTCCCAACTAATTTAGAATAAAGTAAAATAAAACTATTGCCTATTAAAATTAGAATAAAATAAAACAAAACCATTGCCTATTAAATTTAGAATAAAATATTAGTTTGAATGTGGAATAGTAGACCTTTAAATTTGAAGAAAGAGTAACAAATACTGTAACTCAAAGCTTCCCTAAGACTCTTTTGATGAATCTAATGCAGGTTTATTTTAAATAAATTCATCAAAATTTGAAGATACATTAATTTTTTATGAAGCCAATGCTAGTGCTCTAAAATTTTATCAAGCTCATCTTTTCTAGTGTACAAGGATAAGGGCAAAAGAGCTATGCTCTGTCACAAACCAGAGTAAAGCATAAAAGAGCTAAAGAGAAGAGCTCGGGCTTCAAGATCATGATTGGACACGAACCATGACATGGCTAGCAAACTGGGTTTGCCACTACATGAGTGTGCGGTGTGCCATGAGAAACCGTCCTACAAGTGGATTTTCTCTTTGATATTAATCATATAGGCCCAAGCAAATTTTCTAAAAGTACATATATATTTATTACTCAATTTGATCTGGGTTGAGGGATAAATTGGTCATTTGAACCAACCCCTTAAAATTATGGTGCAATGCAAAGCCCACAAACAAGCCTATGGAGTGGGCCCATGGTGACACCCAAAACCCCCACTTGCACATAAACTCCTTCCATGAACTAGCACTGTTCATCTAGGTCAGGGTTTTTCCCCAATCTAGTTTCAAAACAATTGAGCCGGTAACTAGATTACACACCTGCCCATACCCAAAGGTGGGTGCACAATGTAAGTGCTAGGTTTAAAACCGAGTACACCAACCTAGTTTACATATATATATATATATAAATATATATATATATATATATATATATATTAAAAGAAAATTAAGTTTATCTACAAAACAGGGTCATTTGCAAATTGACGTTATCCCAATTAAATAACCACTTCGATAGATTTCTCTCTCTCTCTCTCTCTCTCTCTCTCACACGCGCGCACGCGCACACACACACAAAAACCCTAGCCTTTCTCCGATCTTGAGCCTACACCACCGTTTCTCTTCGGATCTTAATTTCAATCATCACCTTTGAAAAAACACTACCGTTGGATGTTTTCAATTATCACATTGCTCTCTCTCCTACTAGACCTTTCAATATCTCTCTCTCCCTCTCTCTAGTTTCTACCTAGTAAATTTCTAGAAATTACAGTGATTTTTGCACTCAATGACAAGGTTCGAGTCTTATTTGGAGTTCATGCAATTTGTGTTGAATCAAATCCAAGAAAAGAATAAAGAACATGGGCATGTTTGAAATGTGCTTTCCTAAAACCAAAATGATGTGAATTCTGAAAATAAATAATGAATTTGGTTGTAAGGGAAAACTATGACATGCCAACATGAGAAGCTTGAAAATGTGAAGAGAAGGGTGTATCGATTGGAAGAAGGAAACCTTAAAAAATGCTGGAATAAGATGTGAAATGGGACTTGGGCTAGTGGAGGTGTTGTTGTAGTCGTGAGATAGCATATTCCATTATTTTGAATAAGGATCCCACACTTACTAGTAAATTTTGAAAGGAATTGTTCTCACTGCAGGGGGTTCAATTAGCCTTTAGCATCACTTACCACCCTCAAACAACTGGTTAAATAAAGGTAGTGAACAAATGCGTGAAAACTTACCTAAGGAGCTATGTTGGTGATAGGCCTAAGGATTGGTCACAGTGGATTGCTCTAGCCGAGGGGTGCTATAATTCTAGTCAACATGCATCCACCAAAATTACCCCATTGGAAGCCCTTTATGACTACAAACCACCAAGACTACTAAATTATGTGACCGGAATTGCCAGAGTATAGGAAGTTGAAGTTACCTTGTAAAGTCAAGACAAAATCTAGCACTTGTTAAAGCAAAATATTAGTAGGGCTTATGAGAGAATGAAAAAACTATTCAGATCAAAAGAGAAATGAGCAACAATACGAGGTGTGAGATTGGGTCTACATACAGCTCCAGCCATATTGGCAATCCTCCCTTCATAAGAGAAAAAGCATCAAACTTTCTCCTCGCTTCTATTGCCCATTTTCGGTGGAACAAAAGATTAGTGAGGTAGTATATTGCCTAAAGTTGCGGGATATTGCCTAGATCCACAATGTCTTCCATGTCTTGCAACTAAAATACAAACTAGGCCGACACATAACTCCCATAACCACACTACCAATAGTAGACACTCAAGTAGTACTTTTGAAGCCTAAGTTGGAAGAGGTACTGACTCAAAGAATGAGGAAGTTATCAAACAAATCTTTAGTAGAATTGTTGGTTTGCTGGCAAGGACAATAGGTAGAGGATGCGTCGTGGGAGCCGTACTACTAGCTGTATTCAAGTTTTCTCCACCTTGTAGGCAAGGTGTTATGATGGGGAAGAGGTTGTGACACGCCAACATGGGAAGCTTGGAAGTGTGAAGAGAATAGCTTGTCTGCTAGGAGAAGGAAACCTAGAAGAATGCTGGAATGGGATGCAAAATGGGACATGAGCTGCAAGGAGTTGTTGGTTGAATGCTAAGGGCCTAGAGTTGTAGTTGCAGTCATGAGGCAGCAAATTCATTCGTGGACCATGGGCCCTCAGTAGGTTTAAGGCATTTTGTCTTGTATTTACGTTTCATATAATAGCTACTAGATCCTTTTAGTGTCTTTTCTGTTGGCCCATAGGCCTGTTTGTAAGGTAGAGCTCTTAGTTCATTGTAGATGGTTGTATACGTACTAAGGGAAACATGGGAGGATCATCCAAAATATTCCCAAATCTTGTCTTGTATTCATGTGGAGGAGCTCCCCTTGAAGAGAGCAGTTATCAATTTCAAATCTAATATAGAAGCCATTTCCTAATTCTTTTCCATTGCATTATTAGTATATTATAATAAGAGAACTGTTATATACACAAAAGGATTATATAAAATAAACCTATAAACTAATGTGGTTTCATGGGATCTGTTAAATCTACTTTATAATAAAAGTAACTTTATAGTCTGACGTACTATATCAAGCCACATCAGTTTGTGGATTTAATTTTATGTAATCTATTTGTGTCTAAAGTATTTCTTTTACAAAAGAGAAGCTCTTGGAACCAAATGTGGTGTATAAGTGTGATTTACACCCTCCAATAACATACTCATAGAAATTATCTAATTTTATTATAGTAGACACAAGTGCAACAAATCAAATGGAATGAGGCCTCTCCACCATTGCCTCAAGCTCTCTCTCTCTCTCTCTCCTCAAACTTGTCAGCCTCTCAATAACATCAAATGGTTAATTTTTTGTTTGGTTTGTAACTTCATAGCGTTGATATTTTGAATCCATGGTCCATAACATTTGGTTCTGCAAAAAAGAGAAGATCAAAATTTTTTTTAGGAACATCTTCACACCGAAGAGGAGACCTACTATTGTGTGGCAGGAAGTGGTAAGAGTAGAAATGCTTTAGTTTCATTTATAATCACCGCTTCACCCAAAAATGTGGTCGTTGACAGCTTGCTTTTTGGTGAAGGATATTTTGATGTCAAGGATCATAATGACAAGTGGATTCATGTTTGGGTGAAGAAGGGGATGGTTGTTTTGCCTGCTGAAATTGATCACCGCTTTACTTTGGAAACAGAGAACTACATCAAGGTATTGATGTGGCAAATATGTAATCATAAAAGCAGTTTGTCTTCATTTTGACTAAATATCAATTTGATACATCTCCATTCCATCAAGGTATTGATGCAGTGAGAGAGAGAGAGAGAGAGAGAGAGAGAGAGAGAGAGAGAGAGTTTGCTGAGAGTAAGGAGAGAGAGCTTGCTGCAAGTGGAGAGAGAGTTTGCTTAGAATGAGGAGAGAGAGCTTGCGAAGTGAGAGTTTGTTGAGAGAGAGAGAGACAGAGACAGAGAGAGAGAAAGAAGATATTAAATATATGATCCGAAAGTAAGATTATAATATCGTTGATGCCTCTCTTTTTTATTAATTGGACGGTGTAAATCTTACATTTTCACCTCATCTAGTTTTAAGCTTTTATCATTACAAAAACATACTGATAGTGAGGGTGTTGTAGCGTTTTATCATGGTTTCACTAATCCCCTAATATGTTTTGATGTCCTAAATTACACGTAGCTCGTTTTTAGGTCAAGTATTTCTTAAGTGTCGGCACTATATGCCTTAGGGTTCGTAGGTTTAAACTTGCGCGACTTTGTTTCCATCCTTACTAGGGATATTTACTAGGGATATTTTTAGTGTCAAGTATTTCTGTAAATTATTTTATTTTTAATTATATTTTTAGGATTTTCTTAACTAGAAATCTAGATTTTTTTTTTAAAAATTTCTCGGGCGTTACACTATGACACTTAAGAATATTAAAAATAAAAATAAAATTGTCTAGTGGTGCATTTATGCTAAATGTGCCATATATTGTTCATGTACTGATTTTAGATTTTACTTTTAGGTCAGGTTTCAGGTTATATTTTGTTATAACTCTTTAATTCCTAATCTTATCATATCATGCGGTAAGTGTTAATCCATTTAATAAACTAATTGTGCAGTAGCCTTGTGATATTTGATTAACATCTCATGAAGCATGTTCGGGGATTGAATCCTCATACTCCTAACTCGATCGCTTATCAAATAAATAATAAAACCCAAACACGTACGTCCACTACTTATATAATGCCTTTTTTTATGTATGTTAATGAGACGTCATTTATAAACAAAGTTTGATCATTTTACTTATCATATAAATGGCTACTAAGCTTTTATCTGCATATTCATTGACATGTAGCTAGCTTATATACATGCATATATAGTCTAGGAGTACTCATGTGTAACCCAATGATAGGTACTTTGACCCAATGGCCAATACCTTATATATCGATCTATTGAAAAAATTGTTGCTATTTTAGCATTCCAAGAGTTTATAAGATATAATAAATAGAGGCCGGCAGCACTATCTATAAAGGAAGAAGCCCGACCACACACACCAAAGAATTCCGATTAAATTCTCTAAAATATAGAGAGATCATGGGAATAATAAGTTAGGATAGGAGTGACAATTTGTGCTTGTAGACTGTATTTGCATCATGTCAAGTCGTGGGAATATGACTACTTGGGCCAACCTGAATATAATAATATTAATTCATTTATTTAATTAAATGGGTAAAACTGGCCTCAACCATGCCAGAAATTCACTCGAATAATGATGATATATATATATATATATATATATATATTGAGCTACATTTTGAACGTGTGTCTATCTCTCTTACTTGAAAACTTAAGATTTAGATACAACTTTTAAAGAAATCTTGATCTACACACATGGAACGTCTTAAATTATTCTCCAGTTAATTACTTTTGTACGTAAGTGTAAACGTAGCATCACTGTGTGTGCTTTGTGACAACGCGGTAAATTGTACGTATATATTGAACGACAGTCACAAGAAAGTTGGATGAAAATAATGAAGTGCATGGGGATATATATTTATCCAGCATTTATGAAAGAGAGTTGTGTGAAGTACGTGAGGGGAGCAACGAGTTAAAGTTAAAGGCGTTTTGGTTGGTGAGGCCAGCAAGCTCTGCGCTGGTTTTCACATTTTCATTAAAGCTCTTATGGAGATGCCTAGGCGATATCATTCAAAATCTAGCAATTAAAGCATTTCTAATTGAACCAAAAATAATATATCAATGCTCTATCAATCTCCTAATTCATGAGGATATGACCCTTTGTGACATGGAATTAATAATTTTATTTCAATTCTAAGGAAGGAAATTCGATTAGTAGCTAGACTAATTTATCAACTAGCTAGATAGGAACTACTTGAGCTAATTTTCGGGAACTTTCACAATCCAATAAAAAAGACAGAAGAGAGAGAAATAGGTTGCTGAGTTGAGTTAAATTGTGACTAGTAATATGTTTTGATCAGTTCTATTGAGATGGATTTAACTTTTTAAGTTAAAATGTAAGAAGTAAGTTAACTAGATGAATTTAGTTTTTTTCTGAAAAATTAAAAAAGTAGTGGCCGGGTCTCATCAATGATTCGTTTGAGATGAGTTAAGTTGGGTCCAATAACCAAACAGTATATCTTGATGACCATCCAATTGGATAAAAATAAATAATATGATGAGAATGCCAGCCAAAGACTTGTAAAACGCAACTTGCTCTTTTCTAACTTATCAATAATTTTGTACAATGATCACATAAAGTAATAACATTTATAGCATCTTGTAATACGGCTATATATATATATACTACTATTGATTTTCAATTTGCACTTTTGATTAAAAAAAAGAAATATTCTATCTCAAATTCTAGGTTGAATTTAATAGAGTTAAGTACTGGAAGAAATTAAGATAGACATATGAATTGAAATCTGTAATTTCTATGATTGCCGGTTTGATATTTTCGAACACCATTAAAATATTCAATAAATATTGTATAAAGCTAGTGCTTAATTTTGATCATATCATGTCTTTTTCTTTCCCATTTTGGGACACCAAGCTAGTTCCCTAAAGAATTTGACGATATCTTGTTACATAACACTAATAACTAGTGTTTTAAGTGTGTTTGGTTTTTGAAATTAATTCAACTCATCTCAAACCAACATTAATGAAACCTACTATTTTTTAAATTTTCGAAAAAAAAAAAGTTAAATACATCTAAGATTATTTTATATATTTAAACAATAAACACATGATATCTCAACCTATTAATTATATTTAAACACATCTTAATGAGATTCACAAAATATTACTATTTACAGATCAAATTAGATAATCTGAAATCACCTTAACATCCAAATGCAACCTAAATCTCTAGGTTATTTTAATGACTCCAAGAAAAATTTTATCGAGTGCTTTAATTTTTTGAGACACGCACGGAATAAAGAAGGCAAAAATCAGACGCGTATGGAGTGCCCATCACATGTATACATTAATGGAAATTCTGAATATGCATGTACGTATGTTGCTAAGCCGGACTAATCAATTCGGCCATGGTGGAAAAGTTGCAATGCTAAATTTAATTTCCCATAAAGATACCGGAGCTACCCTTCCTATCCCCCTTATATATATGGTGGTCCTGTATGTTCCCCATTGATGGTAGTAGAAGGAATTTATTGTGAGTTGAATAATTGACCTCATGTGTATGAATTTTATTATATAAAGCTAGCACTAGCAGCACTCAGGATTCATTGACACGAGCCTCCAAGCCAGTAACAACACTGAGATCTAACGTCATTAAAGATCTCGATCGATCTATGGACACCCTTCTGGTGTTTCTTTCATGTTTGGTAACAGCATTGAGTAGCATTTCGTCTCAAGCAGAGGCTCGTGCTTTCTTTGTTTTCGGAGATTCACTTGTCGATAATGGCAACAATGACTACCTTGCCACCACTGCCCGTGCTGACTCTTACCCTTATGGCATTGACTATCCAACACGCAGAGCCACTGGTCGCTTTTCCAATGGCCTTAACATCCCTGATCTCATCAGTATGTATGCGTGCTTTAGGGTTTACTTCAAGCTACCTGTTTCTTGTTTTCAACAGATTAATGTTTCTTTTTTTATCTGTAAATATCATTTTCAGGTGAGAAGATTGGCTCGGAGCCCACATTGCCATACTTGAGCCCTCAGCTCACTGGACAGAATCTACTAGTGGGTGCTAACTTTGCTTCTGCTGGGATTGGTATTCTCAACGACACAGGAATCCAATTTGTGAGTCCACTTTATGTTGTTGGGATTTAGATTCTCTATAGTTTATTGATTGAACTCTAAAATCTAGAGGGGACCAGAAGAAAAATATATAGTAACGTCATAAAATGGACCCCGTAGCATTTATAGATGCTCAAATAAAATCTTCGGACAATAATATTAACAAAGTTTTATTCTATTCTCAAACCGAAATGCTTTATAATTTGTGTGTGACCTAATACATGTTGTGTCCATCTCTTCTGCACTCTAGATCCATCGAGAACTCCTAGCCATCAATCTCTATTGTTATTATTGTTGTTTTTTCTTTTCTTTTCTTTCTTTCTTTTTTTTTTTTTTTGTGGTGTGAAACTGTAAGAAATTAAGTTTGGAACATGATGAGCTTATATATGATATGTTACTAACGTTATCAGTATGCAAAAATTGTATCTTTAATTTGCAGCTAAACATTATACGAATATCCCAACAACTGGCCTACTTTCAACAGTACCAGCAACGTGTGAGTGTTCTCATCGGACCTGAGCAAACTCGACAGCTTGTAAATCAAGCGCTCGTCCTCATTACCCTCGGAGGCAACGATTTCGTGAACAACTATTACTTGGTGCCTTACTCTGCAAGATCTCGTCAATTTTCACTCCCCAACTACGTTGTCTATCTCATTTCAGAGTACCGGAAAATTCTAGTGGTAAGCAATTCATGATGCTAATGAGAATGATTGCTGTAAATTCACTGATCTGTGGTTATATCTGGCCATAAACATACTTTGATGAAAAAACTTCGTGGGTGCAACTTACAATATTCACGTACAAATTAATTAAGTTCTTATAATATTAATTGTAGATTTCACTTTCCAGTTAGATTTGGGGCGCCAAAAACTCATTACTTTCATTATGCATGTAATTACGTAGTGTCGACATTATTGAATTTAATGCACTTAGTTAATTTGCAACACCATAAATTGCATATATAGCACCAGATCAGTGATCACCAGAAAGTTGGAAGAGAATAATGATTAAGTGGGGACACATGTTTATCCACCATCTATGGAAAATTAAGAGCGAATTTAAATTTAAAAATGAGATAAAATGATTTTAGATGAAAAATAAAAATTGAATAAAATATGATTTAAATATTATTTTTTAATAATATTATTAAATATTTAAACGGAAACAACCCTAAGCTGCATGGTGGCATCCAGTTATGATAAGACATTTTGCTTGGTGAGAGGTGAGGTCAACAACCGTTGCTCTGGTTTTCTGCATTTTCATTAATACTTTCACGGAGATGCGTGTATATATATATATATATATATATATAAACATATAAAAAAAGATTTTATGCTCCTATTTTAATGTAAAAGAATTATTTACGATGATAATAATTATTTATTACGAAAATATATTTATTTTAATAATAAATTATTATTTTCACTCATCAGAAACAAGTGTTTTTACTATTTTCTTGTAATGGCAATACATGCAGAGATTATACGAGTTGGGAGCACGGAGGGTTTTGGTGACAGGTACGGGACCAATAGGATGTGTACCAGCAGAATTGGCATTGCACAGCAGAAATGGGGAGTGCGCGGTGGAGATTCAACGAGCTGCCAACTTGTTCAATCCACAACTCGATCAACTCATCATTCAACTTAATTCAGAGATTGGTTCTGATGTCTTTGTTACCGCTAATGCCTTCGAAATGCACCTGGATTTTATCACTGATCCTCAAGCTTATGGTACGTACGTACTTACAGACAAACTGCATGCAATATCAGTACTTAATCAAGCTGGTATTAATCCTAAAAAATTAATCACATGATAATCTGACACAGATAAGATCAACACGTTTCACACACTTCAAAATATGAGAATATTAATTATGAGGGTTGCTGGAAAAAAGTTATATGCTTGGGAATTAAAAGGTTCACATGGGATGCTTTGTTTGTTTTAAAATCCATTCATCTGAAATGCATGAATGCATGCCGTTGAAACGCATTTCAAAAAAGGTAGATGCAACGACCTCTCTGGTGGTTTGGTAAGCAGATAAAAATATTGAAAAAGCAATTAATTACGGGCCCGCTGGGAGTAAATGTCGCATTAAAAAGGCATGCATGCATGATCAGAATACTGTTTGCATAGCTGTGTGATTCTTTAAAGGCTACAGGATCGATCCGATGGATTCAGATTTTTATTTTTTATTTTTACTTTCTATCCCTAATATATATAGGATCTTGACTAAAAAAATATGGAATTGGATATACATTATTTACTCGGTATTTAATAATTTTTGAGAATTTAATTTACTTGGGTACATAGCCACTAGTTACAAATATTATATGACCTACTTTATATATAAATATATATATATATTAATTTACTTACATTTAATTAACACATTTTAATGGAATTTATAAAACACTACTATTTATAAATCAACTCAAATTATCTTAGATGATCTCAAAATTCAAATTCAACCTTAGTGAATTGATGTTTTTTAAATGTTTAAATTAAGATGTTTTGAAAAATGAAAAAAAAAATATATAAATATACTAAGAACACGTCCAGCAATACGTGCTGGATAGATGAGTAGCATTGTCCATAAAACTTACGCTGTTTGCAAAACTTCAATATAAAAATGGAAAGCAAAGGGTCTTCTTCGTCGCGGAAGGCTGGTTTTAGTTCTCCAGTTTTTCCAAGTTAACAACAAAATATATATGGGTAAGAAAATATGAACTAAACAAGCATTCCAGCAAAAATAAGCTTTTCATACATACATACATATATATGTATGTATGTATGTATGTATGTATGTATGTATATATCTCATGATTATCATCCATGGTTTGGGGCAGGATTTATCACATCAAAGGTAGCATGCTGCGGGCAAGGACCGTACAATGGGATAGGACTATGCACGCCAGCCTCCAATCTGTGCCCAAACAGAGATCTGTTTGCGTTTTGGGATCCATTCCATCCATCTGAAAAGGCCAACAGACTTATCGTAGATACCTTCATGACTGGATCCACAAAGTACATGAACCCAATGAATCTCAGCACCATTATAGCATTGGACTCCAGGACCTGACCTCAATCTTCCATCATCTGCTCTTACAAACAATTTCTTCATTCTTAGTTAAGCACTTATTGTACTTTTTCTTATATATGGTACTCCTGATGAAAACTTTCTTGTCGATCCGATTAATTATTGGCATTTGCTAATAAATTAATCCTAAATGCTACTCTTTATGTCCTGTGAAACCATGTTAGCAGCTTATTGCCTACCCCATTACATATCACACTCTCTTCCTATTTAAATTTTGGAATTTGTGATGTTAGAAAATTTGTAATGATTAATTTGAAAGTGTTCGTGTTTGAGTGATATTAGACATGGAAATTAAACAAGATAAGATGAGATGTGATGATATCAAAATATTTTCGAACAACCCACCCAAAGAGTAATGTTACCCACTATGCCTTTTTCTATCATCCTCCAATCATTAGACAACCATTCCATGATGTGATATTTAATAATTAGAGACTATTTATTATATTTCAATTGTGGGTCAATTATTTGATATCATATAAAGAGATGCAGGGGGCATGTAACAACATTTCCGAGCTTGGGTGAAATTGTTTAATTTGATAGCAAATGAAAATCATCTCTAAAACATTAATTCCATTTGGAATAAATTTAGAAATTTGTCCTAAAAGCTCCGCGCACTACAAAAAGTGTAGGAATGAAACATATAGTATATTGTTAGATCGTAATGTACGTTAGCATTTGAATTGATTGTTGAAAGCTATTTCTAGACATGCATTTGAATGCTTTCGACAGAATGCTCAAAGATCCTGGTGCTGTTATATATTTGAGCAGTATTATATATATAGAGACATTAGAAAGATGAGTATTCACTAGAGACCCTAAAATAGACTAAATATGATCCTAGAGTCCTAACGTGTACACTCCTCTAAAGCAGAGAAGAGACATGACCCAACCTCTGTCCGTCGAGTAAAAAATGGCTCAAGCACCCTCTTCGTTTTCTCAACGAAACCTACAATATGCCCATCGATCCCAGCTTGGGGTCGTGACCCAATGTCCCTCATGTATTTCTTAGAAAATGATGCAGCTTTCATAAAAGCATGATCGTGATATAAGATGCATAGGCAAGTAATAAATGATCATGCGAAACGTACATACAATTATACATCACACGTTCACAACCATAGCCATAGATATTTAACTTACCTGAATTAACAAATTCTACTGGAACATTGTTGTGCTTGTTGTATGCAAGAGAGCACGATTCAATGAGCCTATAGCATTGTTGAGAAATTTCAAAGAAGAGCTACAAGTAATTTAGGAAGTTGACCAAGATGCTTGACTTTGCTATTAAGGCCTTGATGCAGAAGGTCAAAATTATACTTAGACCCCTTGATGTTGACTTTAGTAACTCGGCCACCAACCCGGCTTTATTCTGCTTCCATCCCTTTTCACTATAAAAATGCCACTTCACTCAAGGAAGCTAAGAACTCTTACTACTTTAAGGCAAAAGCCCCTCCTTGGTGCCCCATTGGAGCCAACCCGAGAACCAGCTCAAGGGTTCCATCCGTTGCTTCTAGGTCCCACCTTGGGTGTTTATTTCAACTAGAGCTTTTTAAAACCTTAGAATTCACTTCTAAGCTTTATAGGACTAAAAGCGAACACTATACACTATGAAACTATAACCATTCCTTGATTAAATTTCTAGAGCTATTAAAAGTAGAAGACACTACAAGAGATTGGGTTTTTTGAGAAAAAAAAACTGTCTAAAAAAAAATTATTTCGTCCCTAAACATTTTTGGAGACAAAAAAATTTCATCAATATTTTGTCTCCGAAAGACCGCCTCAGAAAGTATTTGGAGACGAAAATCAATTTTCATCTCAAAAATTCATTTTTAGGGACGAAATTGAGCGGAACCAATTGAAACCGTTCGAATGGGATTTGTTTTAGACAAAAAAATGTCATCTCAAACAACCGTTCGAATGGAAAAAGCTCAGTTTGAACAAACACTTCCATTTGAACAATATGAAATATCTATTCGAACTAATAACCATATTTGATCCTTTTCGAACGAACTAAGTGTTCAAACAGAATTTATGTGTTCAAACCAGTATATTTTTTAAGTGACTTTTGTTTGAACATAAATTATGTCAGTTTGAACAGACATTTTATTTTCACAAATTCTTTGTTCGAACGGAGTTTTGCATAATAATGTTGTTCGAAGAAATATTTTATTGTTTGAATGGACGTACGGACTGTATTTCTCGCATACCGTTCGAATGGGTGAGTTTTTGTTTGAATTGGTCTATTTTTGTTCAAATGGATTTGTAAATGGAATTTCACCATTCGAATGTGTTATTTACCGTTCGAACAGTATTTATCAAACAAATCAGAATTTAATTAATATACCACACTAATATTACACAAATTGTAATCATATACATCAATTGTTCAAATTTTTGCAAACATCATAACATAAAGGTGATTAAAGAAAAAATAAATGCATTATGATTGTGGTGGTGACATAGAGTTTTGGGACATCACTTATTGGAACTGTTCAAACATTTTTCAGTTATTTAATTGCAGCCTCTCTTCTAATCCCGTCTATAAATCTGCTGCTTGATCTGATCGGGTCAGCAACTCTTTTTCCTTGAACCTCAATTGTTCTATCTCCAGTGCTACTTCATCTAATTCCTTAGTCTTGTCATCATTCGATCTGAATTTAGAAGATGATGATGATGATGTTGAGGTTGGCTTCACGCAACGTTCTAAGCCCCTCAAATATCCAGAACGTGATACAAGAACTTGAGAAAAGATTTGAGCATCATTGACAGATGATTCATCAGATGAATCAGCAGCAATTTCCTTAAGAGATATAATCTTGTTCTACAAAAAAAATTAAGGTTAGTATAAGTAACAAAAATATCTTTAGACAATGGAATTAAATAAACTTAAACTTACATAATTTGCCTCTGTATCAGGATTGCTCCAAATATCATCACGATTTTTATGTGCTTTAGCATACAATTGGGTCAGATCATAGTTAGCAGGACTTTCTTCTTGCTACAAAATGAAAATCTATATTAGAACTTAAATTAGAAAAATGTATATGTTAATATTTAACAGGGACTAGAATAACTTACCATTTTTTTAGATAAGCAATAAAAAGATCGAGAACTCGCATGATAGTGTATCGTTAAATTTGATCTATTTACTTTGTTCATCGTACTCTGTTGCTAAAAAAAATATTATAACTATATGTTTAATACATCTATCATATACTATTAAATTAAAAAACACCGAAATTACCTGATAACCAGAATCCTCAAGCATATCAAAAACTTTCTCCCATTCGTTTGGTGGCATTGCTTGGAATGGACTTTGACGCGCCTCTGTCGTAGTACTGAACTTCTGATAGTGTGCATGGCATTGACCTTTGTACCTCTGGAATGTATTCGATATCAGTTCCTCAACCATTAGTCGATTCTCTCGCCGGCCAAAATTTAGTTCAAACTTTTCCTTCAAAAAATTATAGACAATTAGTATAAATACAAAGGTTCTTTAAATTAACATGTTATACAAAGTAGTTTATTACAAGGCAATGATATTTTATGTGGTCTTTCACATCTTGGTGAACTATAGCCCAGAAGGATGTAGCCATCGGTGCATACATGTGAGTAAGGGTACCAACATAAGAAGCAAGCCAAGCTGACAATTTCCCGGAGCCACTAATGTGATTATCAGGTATATTAACTTCAATTTTACCCACTTTCTTTACTTTCTCTATGTAGACACCCCTCGTAGTGTCTCTATCTCGGCGCTAGTTTACAACAACTATATATACAATAATTAAAGCATATATTTTAATTAAATTAATTTATCTTATAGATATACAGTGATAAAGTACCTTGTTCTGGTTCTGGCGATGTTGGCCCACTATTGTTGACAAGTGAACCACACGGGGAGTTAGGAAGGGGTGAGGATGACTCACGTATTTTTTTGCATTTAGGAGGCATATCTGTTTGAAATTATAATAAATTATTATTCGAATAAGGTACATTATGGATTTTTATAAGAATTTTACTTATACAAATATCTATTTGAAAATCATTCAGTATCAGTTTTGCTGGACCAATCGCTCTCATCCTCAGTAAACATTTCAGTTGATTCATGTTTTTTCGACACGTTACCTTCAATTACTTCGGGTTGAACATCTTCTCTATGCAATGGGACCATGTCATATTGGCTTAAATCAACAAATAGATTGATGCTTGATTCGTTTTCTTGATATGTTTCTTCATGGCCTGGACTATCAACTTTTTTATGTGGTTCGTCTACCTCTAGAATGTAATCATATACATTTCTAGGTGCAAACTTCTCGACTACCCACCATGGATTTCCGTACTCCAGATCATCTAAATTAGAAACTTGATTTGCTTCGCAATCGAGAACAAAATGATCATCCTCATACCATTTGCGAGATGTATTGACACTCACAAAATATTCATCGTTAAGTATTACCAATTCTTATGTTTATTATTATTTAAGTATTAATAATTTTAATTAGAGTCCAAAAAGAGTTTTAATTCTACATTATAGTTTATTAGTTAAATGTTTTATAAGTATATTTTAAGTATTACTAATTCTTATGTTTATTATTATTTAAGTATTAATAATTTTAATAAGAATGTTCGAACATAATTATGTTCGAGTAAGAATTCTGTTCAAACTGGGTTAGTTTTATTCGAACTAACATCATAGTATTCAAACTGGGTTGGTTTCATTCGAACAAACATTATAGTGTTCGAACAGAAACAACCCAGTTTCCAACCATGAAATAGAGCCAAAAACTAAAGTGCAAAACCCAATTTTCACAGACATAATATCAAAAGATGCCTATTTCAGTAGAATACATTGCATATGAGATTACCTCAAATCATTGCAATCCAATAAAAAATATAAATTATTGCAAACACACTTAGAAAACTTACCTCAAATTTTTGCAATCCAATAAAAACATGAATCCACAATGCCCATACATGCAAAAAACACATTATGAGGAAATCCTAAATCAAATGCAGTAAACAAAGCCAAATGTCTACTCGAAATTAAAAAAAAAAAAACAAATAAATAATGGGTTACCTTTCTTTCTCTCTCAAGAATCTCTTCTCTCTCACTATCAACGTTCCTCTCTCTCTCTCTCTCTCTCTCTCTCTCTCTCCACAACACTCTCTCAAGAATCTCTTCTCTCTCAAGAAATCGTTTGGAACTCTCACTCTCAAACTTCAATCTGAATTAAAATGAAATGAAGGGACCAGTTTAATAATCTGTGAAATTCCATTCGAATTGATATTTTAGCAGTTCGAACACGAAAATCAACAAACCGCGAAATTTTCCCCCAAAATATTGTCTGTTCAAATAGATTTATTTCGCATTCAAATAAAAATAATCGAAATATTCTCCAGTATATTCCAATTATTTGGTGTGAAATTTCTACTAAAGACATTCTACTCGTTCAAATTAGTTCGAACAGAATTTATTTCGATTCGAACATTATTGAAGTTAGTCAAATAAATAACTAGCCACATTATATAAGTATATATAATACACTATATATTTTTATTAGTATACATTAAAACTATATACACTATATAATATTAAGTGTCGCTAATAGTATAATACTTTATAATATACTAAATATTATAAGTAATATTACTAATATATTAAATATAAGAGCATTCACATTGGTCTATGCATATGCATATGCAAAGTCATTTTTACATAATATGAGCATAAATTCAGCTACATTGGATTATCCATCTTCAAATATTTGCTAGTTTTAAACAGTGACTTTACACTTTTACATATCTACTATTTACTCTCATAAATATATTTTACTCATTCTTTCTCTCTCCTCCCACACACTCTCTATTATTTCTCTCTCCTCCAAAATAATAAAATGATAATATTTTATTATTATTTTGTCTCAAATATGCATAAGCCAATGTAGAAGTTTTGTTTGAATGCCAAAGTGGATATATAAAAGATGTGATTTGGCTAGTTTTAAACAGTGACCTTACACTTTTACATATCTACTATTTACTCTCATAAATATATTTTACTCATTCTTTCTCTCTCCTCCTACACACTCTCTATTATATCTCTCTCCTCCAAAATAATAAAATGATAATATTTTATTATTATTTTGTCTCAAATATGCATAAGCCAATGTAGAAGTTTTGTTTGAATGACAAAGTGGATATATAAAAGATGTGATTTTGCATATGCATATGTATAGATCAATGTGGATGCTAAGTATACTAAGTATCTCTATAGAATACACTTATAAGTATATTATATATATACTAGTTACTTATAATATATATAGGATATATATTATACTCTATACTATATACTATATATAGTTATCTAATATATATGATATATACTATATTATATATATATGTATATACTAGTTAAGACATTTTTTATTAATACTAATATTAGCATTATATATTAGTATTAGTAATATAAAACATATTTTTTTACCTTTTGTACTTATATATTAGTATTATTATATATTTCGTTCGAACTAATACCCTATCAGTTCAAACTAATGCTCTGTTAGTTTGAACGAATACCCTGTCTGTTCTAACGAATAACGATTATATAACTTGCGATACAGTTTTTTATTTTTTCCAAATCATTCGAACGAACCCAAATCTTCTCCATCTTTCGCAGCCACCAACACTGCCACCAACTCCGCCGTACATCCTCCACTACAAACTACAAGAGGTATGGGTCCTCATCCTATTCATTAAATTAGTTTTTTCTTTGAAATAAAGTTAGGTTTTGAATCAATCCGACCCCATTTTGTTGTTTTGGGTCCAAATCGCAAGAAAATAATCGGTAGAAATGATTTAGGAGTGAAGCCCTATCATTTATACCAGTTAAAACCAAGGATTATCAAGAATCCTTGATTTTTAAATTCGGGGCTGAGTCAACTCAGCCATTGCTGTTTCGCTTAGTTCTCGTTTAAACGGATCAGTGTCTGTTCAAATGGATTAGAAGGTTATTCGAACGAAAGATGCTATCTGCCAACGCTTATTCGAACAGATTGGAATCCGTTCGAATGGGGAGTTTCCAAACAGTTTTATTTCAGTTCAAATAGTAGCATGTTGAGGTCATTCCTGTTGCCTATTCGAATGAATAGGATCCGTATGTTCGAACAGAATATGTTTTGTTCGAAGTTTTCCAAATCATTCGAACGAACCCAAATCTTCTCCATCTTTCGCAGCCACCAACACTGCCACCAACTCCGCCGTACATCCTCCACTACAAACTACAAGAGGTATGGGTCCTCATCCTATTCATTAAATTAGTTTTTTCTTTGAAATAAAGTTAGGTTTTGAATCAATCCGACCCCATTTTGTTGTTTTGGGTCCAAATCGCAAGAAAATAATCGGTAGAAATGATTTAGGAGTGAAGCCCTATCATTTATACCAGTTAAAACCAAGGATTATCAAGAATCCTTGATTTTTAAATTCGGGGCTGAGTCAACTCAGCCATTGCTGTTTCGCTTAGTTCTCGTTTAAACGGATCAGTGTCTGTTCAAATGGATTAGAAGGTTATTCGAACGAAAGATGCTATCTGCCAACGCTTATTCAAACAGATTGGAATCCGTTCGAATGGGGAGTTGCCAAACAGTTTTATTTCAGTTCAAATAGTAGCATGTTGAGGTCATTCCTGTTGCCTATTCGAATGAATAGGATCCGTATGTTCGAACAGAATATGTTTTGTTCGAAGTAATTATTTCAATTAATTTCAATATAATATACTTCTTCAATAATATAATTACATAATTATTTTAATTATATTCTTACTTCCCTTGTTTTTTTGTGAATCAACAGTATACTAATGGCCAGCAGCGGAAGAAAACTTTCCCGAGATCAAACAGGCCAAAGTAGCAGAGCAACTGCTGCTCAGCAGACCACGAGGCCTATACTAGTTAAGCAGGAGATCAACCTGGATGACTTTCCTGATCTTTCATGGGAGGGACGAAGCATACATGACATCATCACTGATTGGGGATGGACATCGATCTGTCGGCAGAGGGGCACAACATATCCTGAGATGGTCGATGAGTTTTATCATGCCATGGGAGAGGAGTTTGGTGATGCTCTGTGCTACAACTTATCAGTCCAGGGAGTGAGTATCATCTTTTCTCCCCGCATTATTGTTGAGTACCTTGATCTGCCTTGCATGCCCCGCGTATATCCTGCAGCAGTTGCGGCGGCTACACCGAGAGCAGCGCCTGCACCATCTGATGCGGACAGACCGATCGCATCCTCATCGCCAATGTCGGATGTAGAGACCGATGAGCTGGATGCTGACTTTGATGATAGTGAGGGCGACGATGAGGTAGCTGATGATAGTCTCACAGGTGACCAGGTTTGCCATACAAGACGAGATCGTCATCACCATTTGTCAAACTAACCCTTTTGTTTGTAGGAAATATAATGATTAAGCCTAAGAACTTGAAACTCAAACCATCTAGACAACTCAATTTTGACTTTTATAACTACTACCTTCTCTATTTCTAACATAAAAATCTAATCATAGTCTCTTTTAATCAACCAAGAAAAGATCAAAAGAACACCTTTTGAAAGCCATCATTTTTCAAGGAAAAAAAATGGAAGCTTTCTTTAAAACACTGTTATATTTATTTGTAAATAGTGGACTAGCATTAGCATTTAGTCATCGGGCCCATAATGGGATGGGCCATTTTAACAGACACATATGGAGGCCCCCCCTCTCACCCTACTTAAAATAGAACTAGCCCATTAAGTTCTATTGTCTTCTTGCTCTTTCTCTCCTCTCTCTTAGGGCAAGAATGAAAATCAAAGAAAATGGGTAGAAAGTAGTTCTCTCCAAGGTAAGAAATTTTTTCTTTCTTTTACAGGAACCCTAAAACTCCATGGAAAATCCATCACAAGTTATTGGAGGTATGAACTCTCAATTTTATTGAACACATGCTTTGATTATGGGAAAAGATTATCACATCTTAAGATTCTAACAATTGGTATTAGAGCCAGCCTTCTTATTTTTCATGGCTATGCTCTTTTACATTTTGTTCGCTGTTGCGATTTGTGATTTGTTATTTTGAGGAGAAATGCGTGAATTTTCAATAGTCCATGCTTGTCTCCATTATTGAAAAGCTTCTATTTTTTTATTTGAATCTTTGTTAGCATTTGGGTGGAGATTTCTTTAGGACATTTTGTAAATCACTGCTTTCTATTACATGTGAAACCCAAGCAATGATTTTGTCCTTATTCCATTTCACATGAGGTGATTTTTCATTGGATATTTTTTTTTAACAAATCATTTGCTTTTTTTTTTTTTGCTTGATAAATCATTTGCTATATCACCTACGTGCGGTTTCATTGCTAGCGATCCATTTCTGGTCAAACCTTTGGTCTGATTCAACTTTTAACAATTTATACCCATTTAACTGTTTGTTTTCTGATTGGGTAATCGTTTAAACTTTGAGCATTCACTAGAGTTTATGGTATTAATTAATGATTGGTTATTTTGATACTTCCGCTTAATGACATTATACTAAGATCCTTAAGGATAGTGAGTTAGCCCCGTCGGCAAACCATTATTTGGTAGGATGCTTAAGACAATAAAGATAATAGTTAAGTGATTGCACTTGGTGGCCTAGTCCTATCCTCTCGATAGCGGGTCATTTTAAGTCCTTTTATTTAATTAGTTTGCTTTATAATGCAGAAGAGCCTTTTATGTATCTTGGGCTCTAGTATAGTGTATAATACATTTATGAGTGCATGTTTCTTATTCCACATGAATAATAAATTTTTTTATATTCTACTCAGCTTATGGAATGCAACTCTATCTCTCTCTTTGTCTGCCATCAAGAGTCTAACGGGAACCAATTATTTGGATTGGAATGAGTCTCTCACTATTAATTTGGCTATCATGAATTTGGACTTGGCTTTGAGGTTGATGAGCCTATTGAGCTCACTAGTGAAAGTTCTGTAGATGATCAGTCGGTGCATTCTAATAGGACTTGTCTCATGATTATGAAGTATACTATTGACAAGTCTATCAGGCATAGCATACCTAATATAGATAGTGCTAAAAAATATCTTGATGCCGTTGGGAAGAAATTTACTAAATCTGATAAGGCAAAAAATGGAACTCTGATGAAACTTCTTATTACCACAACCTATGATGTGGTTAGTGGAGTTCGAGAGCACATCATGAAGCTTACTCATTTCTTTAACAAGCTCAAAGGAATGAAAGTTAAGTTAGTAGGTAGCTTTCTTGTATGGCAAGTGCTTGAATCTTTGCTACCTCAATTTGATGCACTTAAGGCCACTTATAATGCTCAGAAAGATGAATGGAGCTTGAGTGAAATGACTGCTATTGTCACTCAAGAAGAAGAGATGATGAAAAAGGCCTAGTCTCATGCTGCTTTCATGGTAACTATTGATAAAGGGAAGAAGAAGTTCTTCAAGGGCAATAGTAGCAACTCCCGCAAGATGAAGAAATCTAAGAAGCCTCCTTAGCAAGCTAGTGTGAGTGCTCCAAATGGACTTAAGAAGGAAGGTTTTAAGGAAAGGTGCAACTACTATCATTTGTTTGGGCAGAAGAAGGTTGATTGTAGGAAATTTAAGGCTTGGTTAGATAAGAAAGGTACACGTTCGCTACTAGTGTGTTTTGAGTCTAATCTAATCGATGTGCCTTTTGATACTTGGTGGCTAAATACTGGTGCAACCATTCATATTAAAAATTCTTTGTAGGAATTAAGGAATCGGAGAAGACCAATTGATACAAAGTTAGTAGTAATATGGGTAATGGGTTGAAGGATAAAGTTGAACATATTGGTATAGTCGAACTTATTTTGGCTTCTAAGCATGTTTTGAACTTGTTTGATACTGCTTTAATACTTTCCATAAGAAGAAATCTTATCTCTATTTCTATTTTGGAAAAATGTGGATATGCTTTTCATTTTGGAAATGGAAAGGCCACAATCTTTTATGACTTAGTTGTGGTTGCTACTGGTACTTTATATGATGGCTTGTATAAAATTGAATTGCATCCTGCTTTAGATCCTACTTCTTCTAGTATCTTTGTTGTGAATGTTATAGTTGGTTCTAACATACTAGATCAAATGAAAACTCTTTCATGTTGTGGCACAAAAGGTTGCGTCATATTTCTAGAGAAGAATGGAGAGGTTGATTAAAGATGGTCATTACACCTAAAAAATAACGCGGTAGTTATAGCACAGCTTTGGGGTGCGATTCTATAGGAAGACAAATTAAAAGAATCGCAGAAGGAACAAAGAAACTAAAGAAAAATATTAAATAAATAATGAAGAACAAAGATTAATTTTAACTGCAAATTAAAGTGAAGCAAAGTGATTAACAGAAAGAGTATTCAAATTTGACAAACAGTAGAGCGTCGGGAATCCATTGCACAATTCCAGTATTTTAATTATTCTTAATTTATTGGATAACTCATTTTTGGAACTCAATTCCCAAAATTTTCAATCGGAAGGTATACATTTATAAACCAAATGTAAACCTTTGAAAAATCATTCACCACTTCTAAAATACATAAATTATTATCCCTATTGAGAAAATCCAATGACGACAAATATTCAGGAAGCGATATTTTAGCAAACAACTAAATAAATATAGATAAATAATTGATCCAAACATAATCAAAGAACTAATCCATTCAATAGAAAAAACATGACTGAACCCATAAACAGAATAAATTCTATGATTATTCAGAGAAGAAAACATCAACGATAAATTGAGAATGATAAAACAAAAGAGTTTTAGTAATTGAAAATCAAATACATAAATTAAAAATATCATCTAATGTGCAAGTTCATCCTTAACCCCACTTAAGAATTTAGTTACCCATAAATATAATAGACAACAAAAATCTCTAGAGAAAACTGAAGTGAACAGTGGTCATGGAAGTGATTTTATCCTCTCTTCAAATCTGTCTCTTGTACCTCTCCTCATCCTCCATTTCGTGCTAACGATATGATTATATAGAGTAGGAAAGACACTCTAATGTTTTCATAATTTTCGTATAAAAAAATGCCTAAATTTTAGGACTCATCTTGGCAGCCACGTACGTGCTTTAGGAGTTTGAATTTGAAAATCCTTACTAAAGACAAATTTATATCCCTTTAAGATATATTTCTAATGCACCAAGAATCGCATCAATCTGATATGTGAGTAAAAAGTTACAGTCAAAATACTAAAGTATGTCCAAACTGTCTCCTACCAAATTTTGAATTTGGACTTCTTTCAATTTTCTTTTGTGATTTTTTTTTTCTCTTTTTTTCTTGATCTAAATTGCTCTCAAACCCATGAAACTCATCCTTTGAATTTGACTGGGCTTTGACTTGCTCTTTTATAAACTCTGAAATTAAACATAAAAAAAACTATTTAGGAGTATCCCAACATAAATATAAACTCAATTCAAGAATACACATTAATTTCTATTATTTATATTCACATTTTAGCATTTTAATCCAATAATAGGGTATTTAGAGTATACTTTCGCGTACTCATCACACCCCCCCAACTTACTCATTGTTAGTTTCTAGCAATTTTCATGTCAAAACAATGAAAGAAACCAAAGAAAATCACCCACAAAGGCCACCAAGTCACACCTTCCTGATTCACATATCAAAACAATCTTAGGAATTCAATAACTCTACCACAAGCAATCCACCTATAGCCATCCACAGAGTGTGTGTGTATTTTCCAAGCCATAATCATCTTACCACTAACCTTGACACATGCAACATCAAGAACATCTCAAGCGAAAGGTTTAACTCTATAACTCACAAGTATAAAAGTGTTTCGTGTAAGGATTCTCTCTATAGAGTTTACAATGGGTGTATACACACTCTCATGGCGAATTAGGCACTTATGTACAAGCAACAAGCAAACATTGATCTTATGATAGGAACACTAATAAATTAGACGTCCACCAGTCTTTCCAATAGCTTACTTAGGATCAGAACAGTCAACATAAAAGGTTGTAATGTGGTTTGGGTTCGAGGCTATATGGAAAAAAATGATGAAAGAGATTCAAAAACTTCCAAGTACATACAAAGTGAATTTTATTAAATATCTCAATAGAGCACACTTCTTACTTGATGTACTCTCCAACTTTTTAGATCATTAAATAATAATGTTTTTTCTTCTTCTTCCTCTTCTCTCTCTCTCTCTCAACAATTTGATGGACAAACACATGCCACTTTGGTATTCTTGCCATTGCTACCAACTTTTTTTTTTCCGGAGTCACTCAATTCAACACTTTGCAACTTGTGCTCTTATTTTTTTTCTTCTTCTTTTTTTAATTGAAAATGATAAAATAAAAGAAAGAAAATGTAAATTCCACACCTAGTATACACTTGGAAGTAAAAAGGGTAGAAAAATCAGTGTATAGGTTATACTCCAATGTGGAGAGGCATGGATGATATGGGCATATGAAAAGAAAACGCTACATGCATTTATTGGTTCAAAGTTGGCTACTAGGAGTCTATGATGGAAAATGGTTAGCTTGAAAGGCTCAAACGTTGATCCTAAGTTGATCTTCATCATATTTCAAGTATATCCACCATCTTACCACAATCCATGTAATGCTATTCTCAAAAGAAGTGCTCAATTCAACAGATCAATGAATGCTTATCACAATTTACTGCATTTGTAGGCTCTCAATCTTCTCCAAACTCATATGAATACTTAAACAAAAGAGTTCTCTAGCTACATGTGTCAAACCACCATCTTACCACAAAACTTGGATGAGTGCATTAAGGGTTATGTGAATGCTTCAGTAGAAAATGATTATGGTGGATTTAGTGAATTCACGAAAATGACTATGAATGAGAATGAGTACACATGTGAAAATGGTGCACATTTGATGCAAAAAATTGGCACATAAAAATACGTCACAGAGTTCCAACAAGCATTGTAAATACTGAATTTGCACCACCGCTCCCCAACTTAAATAAAACATTGTCATCAATGTTTAAGAATAAAAATGGAATGGGGAGCAACTAAAATTGGTTGAATACACCTGATGAGTGACGTGGGTAGCTCGCTAAGCATCAAAGATGGAAACCTGAAATGACGAAATGAAACTATCATGCAAACAAAAACAAAGAAAACAACAGCAAACATAAAGGAAAAGAAAAAAAAAAGAAAAATTGAAAATAAAACAAAACAAATAAAGAAAAACATACCTGAATGGTGTGGTCAAGGTTGATAGACTGGATTCATAAGTGGAATGTCTTCCACTTCCGGAACTTGCCTATCAATTAATACTTTAAGGTGTTGACCATTTACTTTAAAGATTTGACCATCCTTAGAATCCTTTATTTCTACCACCCCGTTTTCAAAAATATTTTTCATTACAAAGGGGTCAGTCCACCTAAACCGAAATTTTCATTGGTGCTTGTGAAATCCAAAATCATATAAGTATATTCGGTCATTAGGTTCAAACCTCTTCTTAAGAATATTTTTATCATGAGACGCTTTCATTTTAACCTTATAGACTTTAGACTTAGGCAAATGTTTCAATTTAACTCTTGGTGCTTTCATACTTACAGGAATCTGTTTTCCACTTTTCTTAGCCAACTCCTCAAATTTTTGTTGTCAAGCCTATGTGTCATAATGCTGAGTTTCATCAAAAAAGCACAAATATCAATAACATCATATGAATCACTAATAATATCAAACTCAGAATTCATAAGGAAATATTCAAGGGGATCAAAAATCATGAGTTGTGTGAACTCCCTTGTCTATAAGTGCGTCAATCATGTACGTTTGGTGGCACCTGTCATATGTTAGTTGTTTCTCAATATGGAAAATGTTGACCTCCATGGTCATGTTTCCAAAAGATAGCTTCATCAACCCATTCCTGCAATTTATAAGTGCATTAGCCGTAGCAAGAAAATGTCTACCTAATATGAGAGGAACCTTAGAGTTAGACTCGTGTCCAAAATTAAGAAATCAACAGGATAATAAACCTTATCAATTTGGATCAAAACATCCTCAACTATCCCTTCTTGGTTTCTTACCTGAACGAACAGCCAACTGTAGCACAGCAGAAGTATGCTTAATTTCACTCAAACCAAGCTGCAAATAAATGGAACAAGGCATCAAATTAACACTAACTCCTAAATCTAGCAAGGCTTGTCCAAACTCATGATTCCCAATACTACATGCAATTGTTGCACAACCAGGAACCTTGTACTTGGGAATAATTCGCTGCTCAATTAGAGCACTAACTTGCTCTGTCAAAAATGTTGTCTTCTTAACATAGTGCTTCCTCTTAACTGTATATAAATTTTTAAGAACTTTTGTAAAAGTGGGAACTTGTTTAATAACATACAAAAGAGGAAGGTTAATCTTTACCTGCCTAAGGTTCTCCAAGATTTCATTACTAGAATTCAAAGTTCGCACACAAGATTTTAAAGCTTGAGGAAATGGTACCTTAACTAGACTCTTGATTACCTCGGCTTCCTTGGGGAACTCGGTACTATCATTGCTTTGTTCCTCTTCAACATCATTTGGCTTATCAGTTGTTGGGATATGTAAGGACTTACCACTTCTTGTCAAAATGGCATTGACCTCTTTCAAATTTTTTTATGCCATATGCTGACCTTGGGGTGTAGATTGAGCTTGAGAAGGAAACTTACCACGCTCATTCACACTCAAGGAGCTCATTATCTTGGATATATGACTCTTTATCTCTTTGTTTTCTTCAACAACCTGCGTAATCAAAGATTCAAACTTTTGATTAGTTTTACTCTGTGCCTTAATAAAAGCATCTAAAGTATCTTCTAAGGGGCTCCTAGAAGATGAAGGGGCAGGATATGATCTAGGGGGTTGTGCAGGCTGCTGGTTTTCAGATTTCCAACTAAAATTGGGGTGATTACGCCACCTAGGATTGTAGATATCAGATAAAGGTGCAACATGCTTCATGTACATACCTAAGGCATTACATTGTTCCTCATACATCCCTCTCATCTCAAAAAATATGGGACACTCTTGGGCAAGATGATCTACCCCGCCGCACACAAAACATGGTCCAAAAGACTCTGCATGATTAGCCACGTGTGTTGGCTTTAAGTCTTTATTCTTCAACACATCTAGCTACCAAGTGAGCATCTCAACTTTAGCCTTTAGGTTATCCTCTTTCCTGAGGTGGTAAATTCCACCACTATTTGGGTTTCCTGTAGGTCGTGACCTATTTGTGCTCTCTCAGTAGCACTAGGTCCAGTCCAAGTGTGAGCTTTTTCAGCAAGTTCATTGAGGTATTCTATGGCCTCATCAAGATCTTTCTGTAAGAACTCACTATTACACATCATCTCCACAAATTGACACTCTCTAGGTGTAAGTCCCTTATAAAAATAGCTCACTAAGCACCAATTCTCATACCCATGGTGAGGACACATACTTAACAACTTCTTAAATCTTTCCCAAGACTGATACAAAGTCTCACTGTCATTTTGTGCAAAGGTGGAGATTTACCATTTTAAAGCATTGGTCTTATGTTGGGGAAAGTATTTATTAAAGAAGACATGGGTCATCTCATTCCATGACCCAATAGATCGTGGTCTTAGTTCTATCCTTCAATGAGAAAGGAAAGAATGTAAGTCTCACAATGTCATCAGTTGCATTTTGACTATGAAAAGTCGCAACTACTTCCTCAAACTTCCTAATGTGCACAGATGGATTTTCATTTTCCTAACCATGAAAAATAGGGAGTAATTGTATCATCCCTGTTTTAAAATCCAGTTGGCGAGAATTAGCTGGAAACATGATGCATGATGGTGTGGTTGTACATGTAGGGTGGAGGTAATCCTAAAAGGTCCTAGTGGGTTGATCTCCGTGTTCACTCATTTCCTCAGAATTAGAAAAATTATCAAACAAATTATTAGAAAAATTAGGCTGTGACTCTAACTCTAACAAAGGTCTACAAGAAAACTGACCCAAGGCGTCTCTATACCTGTGCATGCAAGGTAGAGAACAATGCAACACTTAAAAAAAACAAAACTATAAAAAGAAAAATAAAATAAAATAAAGACGCAGCAAGCCAAAAGAGGGAACGAAGTATCGCCTTTACAAACTGCTGAAAAGAAAAACTATTTAGAAATTCTTCTACCGTCTCCCCGGCAACGGCGCCAAAATTTAATTATGCCCAAAGAATAATGCAGTAGTTGTAGCACATCTTTGGAGTGTTGATTCCACAGGGAGACAAATTAAAAGAATCGCAAAAGGAACAAAGAAATTAAAGAAAAATATTAAATAAGTAATGGAGAACAAAGACAAATTTTGACAAACAGTAGAGTGTCGGGAATCCCTTGCACAATTCCAGTATTTTAAATATTCATAATTCTTTGAATAACTCAATTGGAAACTCAATTCCTGAAATTCTCAATCGGAAGGTATAGATTTATAAACCAAAATTAAACCAAATGTAACCCTTTGAAAAATCATTCACCACTTCTAAAATACATAAATTATTATCCCTATTGAGGAAATCCAACGATGACAATATACTCAAGGAGCGATATTGCAGCAAACAACTAAATCAATATAGATAAATAATTGATCCAAACATAATCAAAGAACTAATCCATTCAATAGAAAAAGCATGAATGAATCCATAAACAGAATAAATTCTATGATTATTCGGAGAAGAAAACATTAACGATGAATTGAGAATGATAAAACAAAAGAGTTTTAGTAATTGAAAATCAAATACATAAATTAAAAATATCATCTAATGTGCAAGTTCATCCCTAGCCCTACTTGAGAATTTAGTTACCCATAAATTTAATGGACAACAAAAATCTCCAGAGAAAACTGAAGTGAACGGTGGCCATGGAAGTGATTTTCTCCTCTCTTAAAATCTACCTCTTGTGCCTCTCCTCCTCCTCCATTTCATGCTAATGATATGGTTATATAAGGTAGGAAAGAAACCCTAATGTCTTCATAATTTCTGCATAAAAAAATGGCCTAAATTTTAGGACTTATCTTGGCAGCCACGTACGTGCTTCAAGATTTTGAATTTAGAAATCCTTATTAGAGATAAATTTATAGTCCTTTAAGATAACTTTCTAATGCATCAAGAATCATATCAATCATATATGCGAGTAAAAAGTTCTTTTTACGGTCAAAATACTAAAGTATGTCCAGACTGTCTCCTAGCAAATTTCAGATTTGGACTTCTTGCAGTTTCCTTTTGTGATTTTTTTTCTTTTTTTTTTTCTAATCCAAATTGCTCTCAAACCCCACAAAGCTCCTCTTTTGAATTTGACTGGGTTTTGACTTACTCTTTTATAAACTCTGAAATTAAATATAAAAAAAAAAATTGCCTAGGAGTATTCCAACGCAAATAGAAACTCAATTCAAGAATACACATTAATTTCTATAATTTCTTTTCACATTTTAGCATTTTAATCCAATAATAGGGTATTTAGAGTGCACTTTCGCGCACTCATCAGATGGCATTCTAGTTTATTTGAAATTTTTTTTTTATTTTGAAACTTGTGTTGCTTGTATCAAAGTGAACCTTCCAACAAAAACAAAAAAGTAGAGGATTAGCGGAAATCAGGATATTCTAGATTTAATCCATACCGATGTTTGTGTTCCCATTTCACCTGATGCTTTAGAAAATTATAGATAGTTCATTGCTTTTATTGATGATTATTCTTGTTATGGTTATATTGAGATCATTTGAGAAAAATCAAACTTATTGGAAGCTTTTAAGGCTTTCAAGGTTACTATGGAACTCCAAAAAATAAGAAAACCAAAGCGATAAGATCAGATAGAAAATGTGAGTTTTATGGGAGATATGATGAAACTGGTAGAAGTCCTGGACCTTTTGCTAGATTTCTTAAGGCATGTGGTATCGAGGCTCATTACACAATGCCTAGAACTCTTGAACAGAATGGTATTACAGAAAGAAGAAATCGTGCTCTTATGGATATAGTGCGTCGTATGCTTAGTCATTCCACTTTGCCTGAACTTTTGTGGGGTGAGGCCTTGAAAACTATTGCATATATTTTAAATCAAATACCAAGTAAGTTGGTTCCTAAAACTCCATATGAGTTATGGTTATGTAAATGGCCTAGTTTGCATCATTTCCGTGTTTAGAGCTATAAAGCGGAAATAAGGTCTTATAATCCTCAGGAGAAGAAACTTGATCCTAAGACCATTACTGGTTATTTTGTTGGCTATTGTGTAGGATCAAGAGGCTCTAGATTTTATTGCCCTTCCAATATTACTAGAGTTATTGAATCTAATCGAGGCATTTTCTTTGAGGATGTTAGTGATAGTGGGCGTTCCATGCCACGTGAAATTGTATTTAGGGAAGTGCATATTGTTATACCTATTCAGGTTACTCCCCCATCAGTGGCTGTACCACCATTGATAGGGGGAACCAGTACTGTTGTCCAAGACCCAGTTGTTGACACTATAGTTGATGTTGATGTGCTGACTGATGATATTGTTTTGAGGAGATCACTAAGAATTCATAAACCAGCAATTTCATATGATTATATTGTCTGTTTACAGAAGCATGAGTTTAATACTAGTATGTCTCTTGATCCAAACTCTTTTAAAAAGGCCATTGAGAGTCATCAATCTTCATGTTGGATGAATGTTATGCATGATAAGATGGCATCGATGTGTCAAAACGGTGTATGAGACTTAGTTGAACTATCCTGTGGCTATAGGCCAATTGGTTGTAAATGAGTTTTTAAAACCAAGTATAATTCTAAAGCTCAGGTAGAAATTTATAAAGTTAGGCTTGTTGCTAAGGGCTTTAACCAAAACGAAGGCATTGATTATAACGATACTTTCTCACCTATTTCTACCAATGATTCTTTTCGGATTATTATGGCTTTGGTGGCTCATTTTGATATCAAGCTACATCAAATTGATGTTAAGATGGCTTTCCTTAATGGACATCTATTTAAGGATGTGTACAGGATGCAACTAGATGGTTTCTAAATGGAAGGAAAGGAACACATGGTGTGTAAACTTAACAAGTCCATTTATGGGCTTGAGCAAGCATAGAGACAATGGTATCTAAAGTTTGATGAGATTGTCACCTCTTATGATTTTCAAGGAGAATCTTGTTAATCAATGCATATATTTGAGGGTCAGTGGGAGTAAGTATATTTTTCTTGTTCTTTATGTTGATGATATATTACTCGCCGCAAATGACATTGAGCTTCGATCTAAGACCAAACGCATGTTGTCATCTCATTTTGATATGAAAGATCTTGGTGAGGCCTCTTATGTTTCGAGCATCCAGATTTTTCGTGGGAGATCTAGAGGCATTCTTGGATTGTCTCAACAAATCTACATTGATCAAGTTCTAAGTATGTTTAATATGCATTCTTGTTCTCATAGGAAAGCACCTATTGTAAAAGGTGATAAATTTTTTAAGTCTCAATGCCTTAGAATGATAGTGAGAGGACTCAAATGCAAATGGTTCCCTATCATCAATTGTGAGTAGTTTGATGTATGCTCAAGTATATACACGACCTAATATTGCTTATGTTGTTAGTGTACTTGGGAGATACTTGAGTGATCCTGGTTTGACTCACTAGAAAGCTGCAAAGAAAGTACTTTGGTACTTGTAAGGCACTAAAGATCTAGTGCTTACATATCGGCAATCTAATATTTTTGATGTAGTTGGATATTCTAATGCCCATTTTGCGGGTTGTTCAAATGACAAGAGATCCACTTGTAGTCATATTTTATGATGGCAGGAGGAGCTATTTCTTGGAAAAGTGTCAAACAGACACTTACAGCTACTTCTATGATGGAGGCAGAGTATGTAGCTTGTTATGAGGCTACATGTCAGGCTATATGGTTGCGGAACTTTATCTTGGGGCTAGGCGTTGTGAACACCATTTTGAGGCCGTTGAAGATATTTTGTGACAATTCTACATCAGTCGTTTTCTCTCAAAACGCTAGGAGCTCTTTTCGCTCCAAGCATATTGATATTAAGTATTTATTTGTTAGAGAGAATATAGCCGAGTCTTATATTTGTGTTGAGCATATTTCCACAGAGCATATGTTAGCTAACCCACTAACTAAAGGTTTACGTCCAAAACTGTTTCAAAAGCATGTGACTCATTTAGGATTGTTAGAGTCTTTCATTGTATTTAGTCAGTAGAAGTTTTATGATCATTAACTATTTGACTATATTGTTTATGCTCATATTCTGTTTTAAATATAGCAATGTCAATGAATGCCTGGGTCACGCGCATTTTGGACAGTGCGCATTGTATGTATTGAGACATTTTGATTAGTATCATGCTTGGGTCACGCTCATTTTGGACAGGGCGATTGTTTATGTAATGGGACATTATGTTTGGTCTCGTACCTGAGTCACACACATTTTAGACAGGAAGTACTTTATATATTAAGACATTTTGATTAGTCTCGGGCCTGGGTCACGTGCATTTTGGACAGGGCGATTGTTTATGTAATGAGACATTATGTTTGGTCTCATGCTTGAGTCATGCGCATTTTGGATATGGCGTACTTTATGTATTGAAACATATTGATTAGTCTCATGCTTGAGTCATGCGCATTATGGATAAGACGTATTACCTACAAGAGACAATCTATTTTAGTCTATGCCTGAGTCAGGTGGTTGTGAGTATAAGTTTGGTGTCATATATCCTGTCGATATAGTCACTAGACTAGGTGCTGCAACTGCATTTTGGAAAAGGCCTATTGCTTTAAAGACATTTAGATTTGTATGTAGGGCTTCTTATTGAAATGAGTGTTTTTCACTCTTTTGATTATTTCCATATTGTACTTACATCTCATCGGCCTGAGTTACGTGATTGCAATTATTGGTCATGTGTCGTATGCCCTATCGGTTTATTGTTCACTAGCTTGTACTTGAAGGCACATTTTGAACAAGGTTTTTGTTTTTGGGATGTTTGTGTTTATGTTGTGATTAAATGTAATGCTGTCTAAGTGGGAGATTGTTGTATTTATTTGAAAATAGTGGACTAGCATTAGCATTTAGTCATTGGGCCCACAATGGGATGGGCCATTTTAATAGACACATATGGAGGCTGCTACTCTCACCCCACTTAAAATAAAACTGGCTCATTGAGTTCTATTGTCTTCTTGCTCTTTTTCTCCTCTCTCTTAGGGCAAGAACGAAAATCAAAGAAAATGGGTAGAAAGTAGTTCTCTCCAAGGCAGGAAAGTTTTCCTCTCTTTTGTAGGAACCCTAAAGCTCCAAGAAAAATCATTTACAAGCTATTGGAGGTATGAACTCTCAATTTTATTGAACACATGCTTTGATTATGGGAAGAGATTATCACATCTTAAGATTCTAACCACCATACCACCATTCATTCCCTTGTTTTAAAAACACCAAGTTTTCAACTCTCCAAATGCACTACTTAAAACTCACACTTAAGAGAATGAGCCTACCTGAAATCCTTTATCACATTAGATTCGATAACTCAACCATCATACCTCATTTCAAGACACACTTAGGAACATATATCTAACATTCAAACAAGTGGAGAGATGTGGAGATGGTGTTCATCATACCATGAGCCTCAAAACTGAATTCCAAGGATGTCTATGCCAGATGATGATAATAACTTTTAGAGTGGTGAGGTTTGAGTGTAGGTATTGGTTAGCTTAAGAGATAGGGAGAGTGCAGTAAAGATGAACTTGAGAGGAAGTGATCAAGAGAGAAAGAGAGAGCTTGAGGGAAGGTAAGAGAGTAAGAGGAAAAATGAAAACAAGAGAGCTAGAGGGATGGGGTGTGATCGGCGAGCAAGAGGGTGAAGAGAGCTTCTAAAGTCACCTTTGAATGATCACATATTGGTTCCTAATTTGACTTCCATCCTTGTAGGGTTAATGGCTCATATGTAAGAGGTAAAAATTTTAAAGTAATGGGCTACTCTTGGTGGTGGTATGTTCGAACAAAGGTAGGAGAGGAAGGGGCTTTAGGTTAGTCCTTGTTGAAGACCAAGTCAAAGATACAATTGTTAGATACCAAGTCAAGGAGGCTATAATGGAAGTAGAGAAGATTTGATCTTGGGAGTTACCGTAATTGTAGTATATTCAAGTGTAAATTTGAAATTTGATTTCTTGTTACATTCATATGTTTTTTGTTACAATCAGCTATTGAATAAATCCTTAGTAATACTCACGTAAATAGATATGAGATAATATATAAAAAAGAACTCTTTCACAATTTATTAGAATTCTGAACTTCTACATGGTAACATAGAGCCATCCTAACTAACGCCCTACCTTCTACAATGTCTGTCTCCTCCAAATCCAACCCAAACATCCCAACTTCCTACCTTTACAACTATGCCCCACATGACAAGCTCTACCGTGACAATTATCTTCTTTGGAAAGCGCAAATGGTTCCATACTTCAAGGGTCAAGATGTTTTCGGCTACATTGATGGCTCTCTTCCAAAACCATCTCCAACCCTCAAAAACTCCCCCTCACCAAATCCTGCCTATCTTAAATGGATAAAACAGGATAATCTCATTATGAGCACTCTTTTGGCCTCTCTTACTGTAAGTGTCCTTGCTCAGGTTATCAACTATAACACATCTTAAGACTTGTGGCTATCCCTTGAACAAAGTTTCTCCTCCCAATCAAAGGCTCACATTATTCATATCTGGACTTAGCTAGCCACTACCACCAAAGGTGCTTCCTCTGCCATTGATTATTTTCTTCATATCAAGAAGCTCTTGAATGAGCTTGCAACTGCTGGTCAAACCCTCTTTTTGATGATGTCATCATCTCTTACATCCTTGCCAGTTTGGGAACTAATTATGAGTCACTAGTTGCGACTCTTACTACACAGCCAAATCCTCTTAAACTTGAGGAGGTCTATTCTCTTCTACTGACAATTGAGTTTGACTTAACCATCACAATCAAGCCACATCAATTATCAATGCTAATGCCAATGTTACGACCAAACAATCTTCACAAAATTATAGATGAGGCCGTAATGGAGGGTATCAAGGTCGGGGGCGTGGTAACCGTAGTGGTAACAATATCTACTCTAGCCATGGACATGTTAACCGCCCCTCCCTTGTCTGCCAGGTATGTGAAAAGCCTGGACATTCTATCAAAAAATGATTTCATAGATTTGATATTTCCTACCAAGATAATTCCAATGCAACCCAAAACCCACAAGCCATGCTCGCATCAAATCAGAACCAATTAGAGTCTGATTGGCATCTGGATACATGAGCCACACATCACTTAACAAATGATGTCAACAATCTCAATCTTCATAATGAAGACTATGACAAACCTGATCAAATTCAAGTGGGAAATGGAGCAGGTTCGTTCATCACAAAAACTGGATCTACTCTATTTTCTTCTCCTTCCAAACCATTTATTCTAAATAACGTTTTACTTGTTCCTGATTTTCAAAAAAATCTTATCTCTATTTAGCAATTTTGTCATGATAATATTGTTTATTTTGAATTTCACAATCTCTGTTTTGTCATCAAAGACTACTCGAGGAACATCCTACATCGAGGCAATCTTAAAGATGGTCTTTATTCCTTCTCAACAACTCCACATCAAAGTAGCCCTTGGGCCCTCTCTGGTGTTCGCTTACCTATTTCTTATTGGCACCACAAATTAGGCCATGCGTCCATGTCTATAGTAAAAACCATATTGTCTAGTTCTTCTATTCCAGTTGATAATACTAAGATCCAGCCTGTGTGTCCGGATTGCCAAATGGCCAAAAGCCATGCTTTGCCGTTTAAGTCTTCTTTGTATGTGTCAAATAAGCCTCTTGATTTAATTTTTACGGATGTATGTGGACCAGCTTCTATTATTTCCAATTCTAGTGCAAGATATTATGTTAGTTTTCTAGATGATTGCACAAAGGTTTAATGGCTTTTTCCTCTTAAACTAAAATCCAACGTTGAAAAATTATTTTTCCAAGTTCAAGCTTATGTTGAACGCTTCTTTGAAATAAAAATTAAAGCTATTCAATCTGATTGGGGTGGTGAATATAGGTGACTCAACCACTATTTCAAATATAACGGAATTCAACATCGTCTCGCTTATCCATACACCCATCAACCAATGGGTTCTATTGAGCGCCGACATAGACAGGTAGTTGAAATGGGTCTTGCTCTTCTCTCACAATCCACTTTGCCTAAATGTTTTTGGGAAGACGCATTTCAAACTGCTACTTATATTATTAATCGACCTCCAACTCCAATTTTAAAAAATAAATCTCCATACGAAATCATTTTTAAAAGAAAGCCAAATTATTCATTTATGCGAACCTTTGGTTGTGCATGTTGGCCCTACTTACGACCATACAATAAACAAAAAACTAATTTTCGATCTAAAGCATGCATTTTTATTGGCTATATCCTATGTCATCACGGATACAATTGCCTTGATTTATCAACTAGAAAACTTTTTGTCTCTTGCCAAGTCTTTTTTAACGAAAACCTATTTCCTTATCAAAAAGGCCAATCTCCACAAAAATCCACTAACCTTATTCTTCTCTCATATCATCTCGATCAAATGCCTTCCATTTCACCTATTTGTGATGCAAGTGCAAGTGACAATCCATTCTCCATATCTCACTTAAATGCAGGTCAACAAAGACATACATCTCCATTGTGAAAACAAGAGAATGTGTCTCTTGTCAGGGATGCCAAATCACCTCCTAGGCTGTCTCCTTTGGTGCAACCAAATTTCTCTTCACCAGTCCAAGCAATACCCATCTTGCCAGCCCCAAGGCATTCTATGGTCACCCAATCAAGAAATAATCTAGTCAAGCCCACTATACCCTTTCCAATGATTATTCGCTATCCACTTCCGAAAGCACTTATTGCTTCTGTCACCAAAGAAGATTTTGAGCCAATGTGTTATATGGAAGCCTCCAAATATCACCAATGGTGAAAGGTGATGAACAAAGAGTTTGATGCCTTGCTACGAAATGGTACATGGCTTCTAGCACCCCCGAAACCTAACATTAATGTTGTAGGGTAGCAAATGGGTATTCAAGATTAGAGGAATGCAAATGGTGAAATTGCACTCTACAAAGTAAGGTTGGTGGCTAAAGGATATCATCAGACTTTCAACCCTGTGGTCAAACCAGCAATAGTTCGTATTGTTCTTTCACTTGCTATAACTCACAACTAGTCCCTTAGCCAAATTGATGTACAAAATGCAATCCTCCTTGGAATTTTACAATAAGTCTATATGGCTCAGCCTCCCGGCTTTCAACACCCTCAATATCCAAATCACTTTATCGCCTCAAGAAGTCTCTCTATGGCTTACGGCAAGCAACTCGTGCTTGGTTTTCTTGGCTTACAGAAAAACTCAATGTCCTTAGTTTTCACAATAGCAAGGCAGATATATCTCTTTATATTTATCACACCTCCTCTGACATTCTATATATTCTCATATATGTTGATGATATCATCATTATAGGACCAAGTTCGGTTGCTATTGATCAGTTAATTAATGAGCTAAATTCAGATTTTCCAATGAAAGATCTTAGGCCTTTAAGTTTTTTTTTTTTTTTTGGGTGTTGAAGCCGTGCCTTATGATGGTGGTTTATTCCTAAAACACAACGTCACTATATTGTTGATCTCCTCAAACGAAGTTCTATTGATAAGGCCAAGTTTTGCTCAACTCCAATGGCTGCTACCACTTCTCTCACGGTAGATGATGGAAAATCTTTTAAAGACCCTCAGTTATATCACAATATTGTTAGAGGGTTGCAATATCTTTCCTTCACTAAACCTGATCTTGCATTTGCTGTACACAAGGTAAACAAATTTATGCACAAGCCACATGTTCCACATTGGCAATCGGTTGAACGAATTTATGTTTATCTTAAATTCTCTATTTTGGATGGCTTATATATTGGGAAAAGTCCAGAATTTTGACTTCATGGTTTTTTGGATGCTGATTGAGGGGAAGATCGTGATGACCGAAGATCTGTAGGCTTATATTATGTCTTTTTGGGCCACAACTTAATCTCTTTGAGCTGTAAGCAACAACGAACAGTTGCTAGAAGTAGTACAGAGGCTGCAACAGAGATTCAATAGTTGAAAACACTACTAAGTTATGCATTACTACATCTTCAACACTAATGTTATGGTGTGACAACATAGGTGCAACCTATTTATCTTCTAATCCAGTGTTTCATGCACGCATGAAACATATAGAAATCAACTTCCATTTTGTACGAGATTAGGTGGTGAACAAATGTCTTCAAGTTAAATTTGTTTCAAGTCGAGATCAGCTTGCGGATTTATGTACCAAACCGTTGAGTATAACACATTTTAATCTTATGAAGTCCAATCTTAAGGTACGAAATCTTCCCTTATGATTGTGGGGGCTTGTTGAAGACCAAGTCAAAGATACAACTGTTAAAGACCAACTCAAGGAGGCTACGATGGAAGAGGAGCAAATTTGATCTTGGGAGTTAATGTAATTGTAGTATATTCAAATATAAATTTGAATTTTGAATTTATGTTACATTCATATGTTTTTTGTTACAATCAACTCTTGTATAATCCCATGTAATACTCACATAAATAGATATGAGATAATAAAAAGACTTCTTTCACAATTTATCTTAATTATGAAATTCTATAATCCTTTATAGGCAATTATGTCTTAATGTAAGGCACTTGTCCAAAAAACTTCACAACATTAACATGACTAGAGGTGGGTTAAGGTTGAGTTTGTAGGTTACTGTTCATTGTAATGGGACTGATGACATGACAAGACCTTAGTTATTATGTGGCATAGTCTTGATGAGGTGGCAATCATCCATAGGTCCAAATGGATGCCAAGTGTCAAGTATCTAGGTGATGTGTTATAGGCACCCAGTGAAGTGGGGTCACTTCCTCTTATGGTCATCTAGGGTCGCTGTGTAGGTGACACATGCATGGCTACCATGTTCGCCATCATCTTCTTTCCAAAAGTGGGAATCCTATATGTGAGAAATCCATTCTTCCTTTGATTTTAAAAGATTTCAAAAGAAAATTATGGATTTTTTAAATTTGAAAAGTAGCTACGCGACTTAACCCTTGAGGCTTTCTTTACGAATCTCACAACAAGAATGTCTAAAATGGAAACATATTTCAAAGAAAGGTCGAATCATGTTTTTGTCACATAAGAAATTGACGACAAAAAGAGCCATCATGGTATCATTTAAGTTTAGTGGTTAGATAATGTTCAAAACCATGTAACCTCCTTTATTTATAAGTGGAACGATCTTAAATAACTTTTAAATGTGAATCTAATGGCTAGGCAAATGGGCCTAGTTGGTAATCTTTTATTTTAAATGGTTTTTTCCAACTTCTTCTCAATATAAAACCACTATTCTCAACATATTTCATTTATTTACTAAAGATATATTATTTTAATACAAAACACATCAATTTAAGTTGGATCCCACTTTCACAAATATAATTAAAAACATTATCTTAATATCCTATTTTAAGGTAGGACCCACACTTCTACAAAAACCTATAAAACTCTCTTTTAACTAGGGGTGTAAAAAAAATCGGTGAATCAGTAAACCGGACCAGACCAGATCAATTACTAATTAATATATAAAATAGTTTTGTATTATATGATAAATTACTAATTAATATAATATAAAATTTTAAAATCTTATATCATTTTTTTGTAATAGTTATACTAAAATATTATAGTGCATATTAATAGTTATACTAATACTATATCACTATATATTATAACATACTATAATATATTATCACTATAGTATTATATACTATATTATATATATTATATAATATATAATATAATACATTAAAACCGGACCGGAAACCAATAAAACCGGAGTACTGGTTTAGGAGGATAACCAGTGCGTAATCGGTTTTGATAAATTCCTAAATTTTGTCCAAAATCGGACCCGTTACACCCCTACCTTTAACATCCAAAAAATCTCCTTGATATCACCTTACTCAATTATTTCTTTCTTTGTTTATTTATTTTTATTAAATGTTATTGTTTGTGTAGGGATGAACTTTTTGATTGAAGAGATCTTGGATAATTTGTAAGAAATTATCTAAAGCGCAAAAGTCCTAAAACTTTTAGGCCTTTATCTCTAAAAAAAAAAAAAAAAAAAAGGGCATTCTATCTTAAGAAAACTTGTCATCTTAAAAAATGGACATTTTAATTAAAGAATAGGCAACAAGCTGCCTTTTTTTTTTTTTCCCTTTCTTATAGTAAGATTAATTTGTTAGGTGTTACATTACTTGTTTTGTTAAAACTCCTTTCACTTTAATGATATTATGATATAGGTTTTGATTTTGTCCTATGATTTGGATGGTTCATTTGGGGCTGGATTTTTATCCGTTCTAGTCCAAAAATCGGATAACCTAGTTTCGAAGGTTTTGAAGACTCAACCTAGAGGCTCTTAGGTTTGAGTTAAGTCTTAATGAAGCTTTTGCCATGTGTTTCTAGATTTAATTCTTAGATTAAGTTAGAACTTGAATATGAGGGATATGATTATATTTCTTAAAGTTTTATTTCATGGAAATAAAAAATCTCGTGATTTTGTTTCAAGTCAAAAGCATGCGGTACACGGTTTTGGTGTTTTAGCGCAAACTAAATGTGTAGGTTGCATTTTTGTGATTTTGTTTGTTTGATCAAGCCTAATAGCACTTAGGTTTGAATGATTAACATGTTACGAGTCTGATTATAGACTTTTGGTGTCCTTATAATTGATTTTTTTTTTGGGGGGGGGGAGGGGGGGGACCAAGAGCATCAATAGTTGTTCCTATTTGACCTAAACTTGGTATTTTGGCATTTTTATTGATGAAGTGAGTTTGAGAATTTTGTGAAATGTATATCTTGTGTCTTAGCATGATTTTAGAACGTAGGATATGATTTTTTGCAAGTTGGTGAAATTAGTTTAAGAATGAAAGTGTATTCGAAGGTCAAGTATACAACAAAGTGTGGATGTTTGCCCTAGAGTGGTTTAGCCATAGTGAAGTTCTCCTTGTTGTGACTTGTTTTAAATTGTTTTGACTTAATATTTGGATTTAAGACAGTTTACATGAGTATTGTAAATTTTGGCCGAATTTGGAGTTAATATGCAAAATCTTTATTTTGGGAGCAAAATTGTCTCACATATAGAAGGCAACTTATAATTTATTCCTAAGTTAGTGGTTCTTTATATTTGTATGAGCTTTAGTAAGATATTATAGTCTTAGAAATTATCTCATTTCAGTTAGGGAGCGTCTCCAGGCCGGTCGGGTATCTTTCCTAATTTTACACCCTCGAATCACAATTTGCCACGTAGAAGGTACAGCAAAATAGACTGTACACCTGCATGCAGGTGAATTTTTTTGTTAACAGATCTCTTCCCCCTCTCTCTCCCTCCTCCCCCTATCCTGTTACCTGCTTGCCCCCTACCCCCCGTCGCTCTCTCGCTCTAAAGTACGATCTATGGTAACCAAGCTGCTCCACTCTTTCCTCCAATTCCCCCTCTCTCCCTTCCTCTTCTCGTCACCCTAGGGTTGGCTAGGCTCCTCCACCATAAAGATTGGCAAATCCACATACTCACAGCGGTTGACATGCTCCAAAAGCTTGAAGGAGAGGACCTTTTTATTGCTCTCATGTCGATTTTGTACGCCCACAAATGCCCCACCTGGGCCTCCCTAAACCTTGACATCATCTGCTTGAAACCCGAGTCCCTTCACAATTGCTTCCTTCAAATCCTATGAACATTTTGAAATTTTAGATAAATAAATAACTTTAGAAATTTAAAAAAAAAAAGAAAAAAAAAAGATGTGGAGTTTTGTTTGGAAGTGTTTGCTATACCTTATTGAAATGGGGAGGATTGAAATCCGGCAAGGAAAGCAGAGCCCAAGAAGATGAAGCTTGTATGGTGATGAGAAATAAGAAGAGGTATCTGAAAGAGATCAACTTAGAGGCCATCAGAGAGATTGGTCGATTGGAATGTATGTCAGCTAGAACGGTGGGAGAGGAGAGGAGAAAGAAGAAGGGAAGAGTGTACTGTGCATGGGGAAGAGTGGAGAGAAATGAGAGGGATGATTCTGTGCATTAGGACATACAATAATATTACATAAGTCTTATACTTGTTGGAATGTTATTGGCTAGTGAAAAGTAGATAAACTCACCTGACCTGCCAGGAGCTTTTTCCTTTCAGTTAACGCTTTTTAACGTTACCCTTATGCTTTACACGAAAAACCTATAAGTTAGCTTCTGACTTACTCTTAGAATATTTATATGTATACGGTGGTAAGCCTATAAATGTCTCATTATTGTCACTCATGATTATTATAAATTGTCATAACATGTCATGCCACGTCATTTATTACCGTTCATGCTTAACTATTACATGCCATGATATGCCATGTCATATGTTGTAAGTTCATTTGTCACATGCCATGAATGTCACGATATATATTACACATTTACCTATTACATGCCATAAATTCCATATCATTTTTACTTTACATGTTTAATAGTTACATGTCATGACTCACACTAGTTTATCATGAAATATTTTCCAAATCTAGTCATGATATATCCACGTAGAGTCAAGTTATTTTCAAGTCATTATTAATAAATCATGATGATTCCATTAGATAAGACTACACTATTATGGTAATCCATGAGTCAAGAATATCGTGGAAACTTTATGAGATAAAAACATAGTGGAAACCCCATGAGATTAGTACATCGTGGCAACTCCATGAAACAATAATATCATGGTAACCTCATGAGACAAGACATACACGTTTATGTTAACTCAGTTAAAGTTCTGTCATGTTCAATTCATGTCAAGCATCTTTCAGTTCAATCAAGTGATGTTAGTCGCGTTATTTTTTAAGTCAAACACATGTCATTTTATTTTCCAATTCATTTTACTTATTATTCATGTTCATGTTACAATATATTCATGCCATTTTACTATCATGCGTGCATATGTATACTATTATTAGCTTGGTAGTGTAGTTGCTGAGATTTATAAACAAATTTCACTTTGTTTATGAGAGAGAAGATAATACTAAATTAATTAATGCCTGAGGAACAATAACAATATATTTATGGACTTTTACTGTAATTTTTATCTAAGATACATTTGATTTGCATACTCCAATGTAGACAATTTTAAGCTCTTATAGAGTATATTTTAGACCGGTATTTGATTAAGTCAATTTAGACAATTTTAAGTCAATATCATTGCTGTTACCTTATTCTCCTTATGGATATTCGGTTTAGAGCTCGTAGTAGAGATTGTTGAATGACATTACCAATTTTTATTATTTCACAAGGGAATTTATTTTTATTTGATCATGTCACGACACCATCCATTTATAATTGAATTAATTTTTTAAAAATAAAAATTAAAGAGGTGATAATATGATTAATAAATGATGTCAATTTTGCATAAAATAATGTAGATGATAACGTGATGTAATATACATTTAAGCCCTTTTTAGATAATGAAATTGTTTCATCTTATCTCATTATTATAACTTTTTTAAATTCTCACACAAAATATAATAAATATTTCAATTTTTTTTAATTTTTAAAATAATAATAATATTAAAAAATTAATATTTTAAAAATATTTTATTTATTTTTTTATTTTAATTTCAATTCATCACATCTCAACTTATTATCAACCCTACCTTAAACTCTTATGTGGAAGCCAAAGTAATTAAACAATCAAAAATTCTTTGTGCAGTCATTTTTGTGGACTCTTTTGTACACTACAGTATTATGATTGGTTGTATATTAAAAAAAAATTAATCCAATCAATTATATCAAAATAATACATAAGAAGTACGTAAAAATAACTGTACATAGTATTACTCTTAAATAATACTAAGTCCGATTCTGTTTTTCTACTGGTTTTTAAGTTTTTAAAAAAGTGATCGGAAAGGGAAATGATACAAGAAAGGAAAGAAATAGCATATCCGGAAAAAGGCATGAATAATGGAGGCAATTTAAGGAAAGGATGCCTGGCGGCCAGGAAAGCACGTGAAAACTAAAATCCGGCCAGGTCAGAAAGTGGTCGTGGGAGAGTGGAAATGCACGGAAGGTCACATCCACGTAATGGCTCTCTCGTCAGTAGCTGCTTTTTTATTAGTTTAACAATATTTTTTATATATAAAATTCTATTTTGTGGTGGGTGAGATTTATATATTGAATTGAGTTAAAATAATTTTAAATAAAAGTTAACAATTAAATAAAATATTATTAAAATATTAATTTTATTTTAAATTTAAAAAAATTAAATTATTTATTATATTTTATATAAAAATTTAAAAAAATTATAATAATAAAATAAAATAAATTGAGATAAGTTGAAACAATTGTAAGAGCTAAACTGCACAATAGAAAGATACTTTTTTAATTTTGGATCCTGCTACTCGGCTGTGCAGTTGTATCTATGGGTGTGTCCCTAATATATATATTTTTTTCTTTTTCTTTCATATATTTTGTTAACTTCTTTAAACATTTTAAAAAATATATACAAATATATTACTGTTAACTTTTTTAACTATTATGAGACAAACTAGAAATTTCTTTTTAAATTTTGCTACGGTTCTGGTCACTCTTCCACTACAGTTGGATATTCTTTTCCTCGCAGTGGTTTGCCAGCGAGTAAAGTGTGCATCTCGCGGCGAATCGAATAGACAGTCGCTTTCTGACGCGACAGAGGCACAGCCGGTGTGCGTGTACAGTCATAGCCTTGCCCTTTTTCGCCAACCAAAAAGTTAGTTGGTTTGTTTTTTTATATTTGGTTATCTTTTTCTAAACAAATATATTATATATTTAATATTTATAAGATACAATAATTAATAGAATGAGAGACCTCTACATTTATTCTAAACCAGTAAATACAATACAAAAAATAATAATAATAAAAGATGGATATGGGGCCAATAATTTGACTCCATCCATTTCTCACAAGAAGAAGCTGTTTGAAGCGATTTTGATACAGTTCAATAAATAGACAAAAATACTATTACTAGAAGTTGCAGTGAAGTGAGTTGTATTGCATTTTTCTAGTCTAGACTGGTTGTAGGAGATTTTCACTACCTCTTTTCCCACGATCCTTGGATAGGAGAAGAAAAAACATAGGAAGATAGTAAGTTAGAGATGCGTCGAATTGTCAACAGACAACCATCAAGGACTGCAGCAGCTTTTAGAGGCCATAGGCCACACTAGGAGAGTGAATGTTGGTCGAATCTGAAAGGATATGAGATCACTAGTCTCGAAAATGTCTCTTGCGACTACAACAAGCACTCTTCGGTGTGGCGGTGTGTGGATCCCATGCACAGTTTGAGCCAAGCCTATGATGCACACGTTGCTCTGTTTGCCATTTTGCTTCGATCATCTCAAGGATTGGTAGCTGGGGAGTCTTACGGTGGAGCGTATGATGGTCGTAGGGGGCCAAAAAGCAGTAGATCGTCACACTACATACCATATTTAATTTTTTTTTTACATTTTTTTTTTCTTGTGCTAAATATGTAGTTATAGATAATGAATAAAAGAAATCAATTAATTTAGAAATAATAAAACTAAAAAACAATTTTAAAAAAATATAAGAAAATAAAAATAAGTTTAATGTATGGTATGTGGAGATAATGATAAGCAAAACTCATTTAATAAATTAATAGTTTATAGTTTATCATTTTTAAACATTATAATTGGTTTGAGCTATTATATGTCTATTGTATTGAAGAAAAACTTTATTCATCATCCCTACGCATCACACATTTAGCTTTTTTTATTTTTTTATTTTATCAAATATTTGATATATGGATAATAAATAAATGAATTTATTTAGTTTAAAAAAATAAACTCAAAAAAAATTTAAAAATATATTATGTGTGATACATGATAATGATAAGTAACAAAACACTTTCTTTGAATTCACGCTCTCTCCGCAACAGTCCCATTTTTATGTGTAACAGTAATCCCATGACATTTCGAATGTTGTGCCACATCAAGTGAATAGTACCTAAGATGTAGGTACGAATTCATAAAGGCTATGTGCAATTAATTATTAAGAAACGGTTAATTTTAAAATTAGTACATGAGTTCCCATTAGGGTTGAGAATGGGCCAGTCCAGACTAGAGAAACCTACCATACAAATTATTTTTAGACCAAAACGGATTAGATTAGACCGGATCTGATCCAATTTTCAAGAGACCGAACTCATTCGGTCTGATCCAATCCTGGGGTTTTGCACCCCGGACGGGACCGCACCAACGTGAATAGAAATTTTAAAAAAATTATTATTTATAGATATTATTTATATAATAGTTGTATATAATTAATTATATAATTATATATAGTATAAAAAATACTAATAGTCTAATATAGACTATAGTTATAGTTATACTAAATCACTATAACTAATACTAATATATAACTATATTAATAGTCTACTATTAATACTAATATACTATTATATAATTTATATAGTTATACTAATCATAATAAGTTAATAACTAAATCACTATAAGTATAATTATATATATTTAGTATGAATGTATTATTATATTCTTTAATGTATAACTATAATATACAATACTAATATATATTAATATATTAACATATTATAAGAGTTATAGTATAAATTAAATATAAAATTATAATATACTAAATCACTATAACAGTATAACTAATAATAATATATAGCTATACTAATAGTCTACTATTAATATTATTATATAGTTATACTAATCACTATAATTAATACAAATATATATCTATATATAGTATACTTATATAGTTGTATGATTGAGCTGAGATATTACATATTTTAACTATTTAAAACCAATGTATTTTAAATTCCTCATGACATTATTATTGGTTTTAGATGGAAAAATAGTTAATAAGCATAAATTCGAGTTGTGATTTTTAATTGATTAATATCATGTTTATGCTTAATTTTATAACTATGATATAATTGGGCAATATCTCTTCAAATATATAACATAATTTTGATATTTATTTTTGAATGTTATTTCTTTCTTCATATTTTCAGCTTGAATAAAATTCAAATGGGATCCGGTTGGAACTATTTGATGTTGGCTAAAATGTCTTGATTTGGATTGGTGAGAGTTGCACAAGAAAAGAAATAAAAAAAGGGTGGTTGGATTAGAAAGAAATTAGAGGTTCCATGTGCTTGGTTTGAGGTGTAGAATCGGTGGAATTTTAATTCTCTATAGGAAGAGCCGTGCTTGACTTGTAGAGTGACAAAGTTTGTGGAGTTGATTGTGAGAATTTCGGCTGGAGTGAATTGGGAGTGGAGGAGAACCGTGTAGGAGTTTTCAACTAAAAGAGACAAGCTGTTTTATTGTGCTGAAAAGTCATCCAACATAAGCTGCTCTTTCCACCATTTTTTAGCTGCTCTTCTCCATGAAATTCTGCTGCTCTTCTCCACTGAAATTCTGCACAAGTTGGGCAACAAAAAAGTCAAGAAAATCTGCTGCAAAAACTGACTTGGAAAGCAGCAAATCACGGCACACATGAGAAAAAATAAAGCAAACCACATGCAAAAAATTCTCATCATAGATGCAGGAAACTCACGGCAGAAGCAACCATTCACACAAGCTGGAACTCACATACAGCAACACATGCAGGAAAATAAGCATCAGCTCAACACACATGCAAGGCAACAGCTCACACATGCATATGCAGAGGAGAGGAAACACTTGGGCCCACGGGAGATGCATCACTCGGACAGCAGTGCAGAAAATACACAAGCACAAACACATGCAGAAAAAAAGAAACACATGCAGAAAATAAAAGGGAAGCAAAGCACACATGCACATGCAGTCCACGGATGCAGGGAGAAGAAATACATGCAGAAAAGTTGGAACAAGCACATGCAGAAATGCAGAAAATAGAAATGCAGAAATGCAGAAAACAGAAATGCAGAAATGCAGAAAACAGAAAGTCAGCAATGCAGAAAACAGAAAAGTCAAGCTCACACATGCAGAAAATCAACCTCACGGCAGCTACACATGCAGAGAAAAAAATACATGCAGAAAATCAGGAAGTTGACAGCACATGCAGGAGGAAACAAGCTGAAATCACTCGGCCAATCAACACTTGCAGCAGAAAGTATCTCACGGCAAAGTAGCACATGCAAGCATAATTCACGGATGCAGAGAACAAAGAAAAGTCAAGCAGAAAATCAACTCTCACGGCAGCAACTTGCACCTGCAGAAAAAACAATCAAAGTTAGAACTCAAATCAGCACATGCATGAAAGTAACACACGGCAAAATACAGAAAAAAAAACAGATGCAGAAAACAAGCATCACGGCTGGAATTCATGCACCGAAAACATGCATAAATCACGGACAGAAAATGAGAGGGCAGCAAACACACAAGCTGACCTATAAAACTAAGGGACTGGAAGCTTAGTTGAGAGGGGGAACACACACACAGAATTTACTCTAGACTTGAAAAAAGAGCAGCACTTGTTTTATTTTCTGCATTTAGTTTGTTTTGCTATTGTTTTCCATACCTAAACTAAGTGTTTTGAATTCATTTTCTTTTTCAATTGCTGGTTTAGACGCAAGATATACTTGTTTTCATTTTTCTGCTTTATGTTTTATTTTGTTCGGTATATTTTTCTGAAGTTTACGTAGAGCTAGTTTGTTTTCTGTTTTCATTTCAGATTAAAGGGATTAGTTTTGAGTTTATTTATTTCCTTTTTCTTGTATTCATTCTTGGGAGGTTGCAGAAAAAAATTTCAGTTTGTTTCTTGTTTCTTTCTTTGTTTTTTCTTTCTTCCGGCAATGTCTATTTCATTAGTCATTCGGTTTTCATTCTCTTTTATTTTGCTTAGTAGCTTCTTCTTTCTTTTCATTTACATATATTTTTTTATGTTGGCAGCTCATTAATCATTTTTTTTTATTTTCGTTTAGCATCTTTGATTTTCTTCTAGGTTGTAACTCTAGTTCTTCTTCTTATTTTTTTGCTCTTTCGTTTACATTATAGCTTACATTTGGTTTTTGTAGCAGGCGGCTAGGTAGCTTATTGAATTTTATTTTCATAGTTTTATTTTAATTTGCTTGCTATAGTTGTTCGGCTAGTGGGCAACTATGATTTTTCTCATTATATGTTAATTTCTTCTATTGTTAGTTTAGAGGTGGCAGTTTCATTTTAGTTTTCTTAGTTTATTTGTTTATATAGTCTGGTTTGTTTTATTGATTAGTAGAGTGAGGAAAGAACGGAGAGGGAGTTTTTAAATTTTATCTCCTCTTTCATTTTATGTTCTTGTGCTATTTTCGTGTATTTTATTTTTGTTATAGACAATGTTTATTTAATTTTCATAACTTTGTGTTGAACTTTGATTTTGGGGTTTTTTTCAATATTCAGCGCATGTTTGTCAATTACTTTCTAATCTATTTTAAATTCTTAATTTAGTTTTATTAATTTCTAAATTTAATCTATTAGTCATTTACATTCCAATCCGACAATCAAAAATCTAAAAACATGAATCTAGTCCATGACTAGTAACCTTTCCATTCATTGCACTTACTATCTGTTTGTTTTCTCTTTGTGAAGTTTTTCACACTTTTTCAACGAGTTTAATTTTTGAGTAACTTTCCCTGAGGAGACGATCTAGGAATTTATTCCTAATTATTACACGACATACTCCTACACTTGGGATAGCTTTTGTGCTACTCATTTTTGAGTGAGTCATTGTACTAATACTATTAGTCTATTATATTGTCTGAGACTCTCAATTCTAATATACGCTATATAACTGTAACTAATACTAATATTTATATTAATACTAATAATATAGAATATAGTTATACTATCTGACTGATTCAACAAAACAATATTACTAATATAATATAGCTATACTAAATTACTAATAGTCTAATACTAATACTATTATATAGTTATAATAATCATATATTCATAATAACTAAATCATTATAAGTCTATAACTATATATATTTAGTATCAATGTATTATTATATTCTTTAATGTATAACTATTAACTATAATATATAGTACTAGTATATATTAATATATTAACATATTATAAGAGTTATAGTATAAATTATAATATATCATATATGTATAAATTTATAATAGTATTAGTATAGTTAACTTAATATGTAATATGTTAGTATTAAATCACTATAACTACATAGAGTATTAGTAATAAGAGTATTACTATTATTTAATATAGTATTACATAGAGTATTAATAAATGTGTGGGGTTTGAAGAGACATAGTAATACTAGTATATTACATATAGTTATTAGTTATAGTATTAGTACTAGTGTATTATTAGTTATAGTAAATAAGTTAATAACTATTACTAATTTACTATATACTAATAAACTAATAGTATTAGCAAATTACTAATATATATATATAATAGTACACTATATGTATATATATTAAATATATCACAATATAATTACATAAGTATTAAACAAAATGCCATTGAATATTTAAAAAAAAAAAAAAAAAGAGTCTAGAGTGGACCGACCGAACCAGCCCGGTCCTTAGAGAGTTCGATCCTGTCCAGGATAAGAAAATCCTAAACCAAATAAGTCCAATCTGGTCCACAAAACCTCCTAGGGCCGGACCAGACCGAATTCAACTCCCCCTAGTTCCCACCATTTTGTAAATTCTGGCCTAAGTTTTTAATTTTTACAAAATCGATATGTGAACATAAAAAAATTTCCAATTAGGTATTTTTGTTAATCTTTTGAAAACTAACTAGAGATTGCCACATAACGAGCTGCCATTAGTTTTCTAACGAGAGATTGATAGAGATACATAATTAATCCAAGTTATTTTAAATTTATTTATTAATTTTATAGAAGTTAAAAATTAAGTTATCAATTTGTAAAAACTTGAGAACTCAGCTACTAATTTTGTAACTCACAAAAAAGATGTGACATGCACTCTAGGAAGGTATTAAATACGATCTTATAAAAGATCGAGTGGAATAGTGATCCTAGGACGAGTCGTTTAAGGCATGCTAGATTTGAAACTCCACCATTCACACTTTAGAGGCCACCGAATTAGGTAACTTTTCTTTGAATTATCTATAGTACATTTATGAGAAACTTCTTATTAAGAATTTGTACACCCTCAAAATTAGTCAAAGCATTACTCGGAGTAGTAGCTAATGTTAATTAGTTAGAAAAATTTTATTTGCAGTCTTGAATAGGAGATTACAAGTGCAGTCTTATTGATAAATGAGGGTAAAAAGTAAAAAAATATTATTTAAAAAATGATATTATTGTAATTTTAATTTTTTTAAAAAAATGTAATTGCATGGACTTGCATGAATAGTCCCATGTATATAGACTAACTCAATTAATTATACATCCACGAGGCCATTTTCCCTGTGTCTAAAGGAATTCTAAGCCTCTATATTTATTATTGTCAATGGTAGAGGATACGGGGCATTCAAATACTTCACACTTTTGCTTTACCACACAACCCTACTCTTTAATTACTAATAGGTAGAGAGACTAAAAGAAATAGAGGGAAAAAAATTTACTGTCAAAACCGTAAATGCCAAAAACCTAAGGACATAAAGGGAATTAGCAAAAATAGGAAAAACCGTAAACATAATTATAGGAAAATTATATTTAGAAATGTAATTATAGGAAAAGAATGTGCAAAACCGTAAATAACCTAAGGACATAAAGGGAATTAGAAAAAATATGGACAAAACTGTAATTGTAAAATCTATTGACAGCAAATGTAAATTAGTAAAAACTAGGGGCATAATAGCAAATATTAAATAAGAAAGATAGTACATAAAGGAAACTATAAGGAGAAAATGTAAATATGAAATAAAGAGGGATAGAATAGTAGATCCCAAACAACTAGGAGTATAAACTAGGGGTGTACAAGGAACCGGAGAACCGACCTCCACCGACGGAAACCGACCGCCGGACGCCGGAACCGAAATGAACCGGCGAAGAACCGGTCGGCCGGCGGTAGAAAATATTGAAAACCGACGTCGGTTTTCAATATTATTATATTATATAAATATTATTATTTATTATATTAACTATAATATATATTTATATATTAACATAAATAAGATATAAATATTATTATAATAAATAATATTATTATATTATATATTATATTATAATATAATATACTTATTATATTATATAATATATTATAATATAGTTATGTTATATATATTATAATATATTAAGTAATTATATATTAAATTATATCTATAATTATATATAATATATAGTTAGTATATATTATTATATATACTAACTTCTACTATATAAATACTTGAAATAATATTTACGTTCGAATCTTCATGGTATACGTTCAAACGTTATAATAAATTCGGAAGAAATTTTTCCGCTTAATGTTGTGGTGAAACAGTACATTCGAACGTTTATAAGTACGTTCGAACGTTGTTCTTGGCTCCGTGGGCGAGATAAATGTACATTCGAATGTATTGTATAAATATTCGACGGGATAATTATACATTCGAACGGTATTGTGTGTATGTTAGCAAGGGAAATTAACGTTCGAACGTACTTTAATGAACGTCCGAACGTTAATTGTATAATAAGCAGAATATAAAACTTTCACGCACGGGAAAGCAGAATCATTTTCTGCTTTCCATCCATGCGTGAGAGGAGAGAGAGAGAGAGAGAGAGAGAGAGAGAGAGTTTTAGAGAGAGGGAGAGAAGAAGTGGAGAGTTAGAGTGAGAGAGGGAGTGAGAGAGTGTTAGAGTGAGAGAGAGTAAGAGTGGGTTAGGGAAGAGATTTTGTGTGTATTTATTTTCCTCCCAAGAAAGCATTAAGGTAATATAATTTTCTCCATTTTTATTTGTAATTTACATGCTATTTGTCAATGTTTTTTTATATGTATTTAACTAACTAGTATTGTGGATTTTTTGAAGAATCATTTGTTGTGGCTTGTTGAAAATTTGTGATTTTTCAATAGGAATATATTTTGAGCACAAGGTATAAATACTAAACTCTATTGTTACATTTTATTGTGGATTTAATTTGTGATTTGGATTGTGTTGTACCATGAATTAAAATGAAATATTGTTGTTATTGAATATGTTTATTCTTTAATGTGATATGTTTTAGAAGTGTGTATGTTTTTTAATTATAATTATTTGTGAATTTATGTGTTTATTTGTGTAATATGTTGTGATTAAAGAATATATATAACAATTTCGATAAAAATAAATAGTGTGATTATTTGTTGTGCATAGTAGATATTATAATCGAATGGGAGGACTATATGCAATATATATAGTATATTTGAATAATAACAATTAGACATAAATTATAATATTATTTACAACTAATATTTCAGAAATTAGTTAAATAACTACTATAAGAAATAATATATACTAAGTGTCAATTATAAGGCATAATTATATAGTAAGAATTAAAATTCGTATTAGTAAAATTATTAATAAATAAGTATCTATATTATATATTAACAATTATTAAAAATAATTATTATAAAATATAACACCTAAAAATCTAATAGCTCAATAATAACGAATATTTTATCTAATAATATATAGTATAGTATTATTAGTATCAATCCCTAATAATAATTATAATGTAATATATAGTATATTACCGATAAATAAGAAATAAATAAGTAATTATAATAATAATTACTTATTTAATAATAATAATAATAAGTATAATAATAATAATTTTGGCAATAATAGTAATAATTATATAATAACAAAAAACAATTAAATGTTATCAATATAGTATAAATAGTAATTTATAATCTAATTTATAGTATATTATATTAAATAGGAAATAAATAAGTATAAATTATTATTTTATACTATATAATAACAAATAAAATATAAGTGTTATCAATATATTATAATAGTAATTTAATCTATGGAGAATGGTATATTATATTAAATAGGAAATAAATAAGTATAAATTATTATATTATACTACATAATAACAAATACAATATAAGTGTTATCAATATATTATAATAGTAATTATAATATATATTTTATAGTATATATTATATTAAATAGCTGATAATAAGTATAATTTGTTATTAGGAATTATATAATAACAAATAAAATATAAGTGTTATCAATCATTAATAGTATAAATATTCTTTGTACATAATGTTAATTCAAACAATATGCACTAATTTGTTTGTAGACTTTTTTTGTTAGATATTGTATAACATTGCATAAATAACCGTAGACCCGTTTGGGAATTAGTGTACATTTAGGTGTACATTAATTCCTAAATTGTCCAGTGTGGACAGTTTAAGATTATATTATCTGTATTGCACATAAACGTTATTCCTACTTTGAACGTTTAGTATGAAGTTTCGGTGTCTTCCTTTCTTGTTCTCCAGGTATACTGTTCTTAGGGTCAAAATCCCTATATGTGAACATGTATACTTGGAGAACTATGAGGAAGTGATGCCGAAATTTCTACTAACGTTCAAAGTAGTAGAGCGACGGGGTTTGTGCAATATGGAGAATATAATCTCGAATGGGATATGACCAACTACCTTGAGAAAGAGTACTTAGAACATGATGTATCATGACATGTATATGTATTTAGGTCTTCTACGTGTTACTAATAATTAGATGTTTTTAGAAATGGATAAAAGTTGGATGCATCTACGCGATAGACTTGGAAAAGATTACATACCCTATGCGCGTGGAATAAGAATCTTCATTGATTTTGTAAAGGCCTCTACTGATAGTCGTGGTTACATTAAGTGTCCATGTCGAGGTTGTAAAATTTGTGTGCAATAGGGTTGGATGAAGCTGAAAGTCATATATTTGTGAATGGTATGGATTTGGGGTATGCTCGATGGGTACTGCATGGTGAGCCGTATGCAGAATCAACGGATGACTTATTCAGTCAGCGGGAAAATTTGCGGCACGTGGATGATGATTATGAGCGAGATGAGATGGAGGAGATGTTGAGTGATATTGGAGCTGGGATGTTTATAGATGAGGTTGACGACAATGGCTCAAGTGGCCGACGGAATGATTCAGAAAATTTTCCTGCAATGTGAGAAGATGCAAAGCGCAAGCTTTATCCAGGCTGTACAAAACATTCTAAAATGTCGTTTATTGTGCGGTTGCTTCACATAGAGTCATTGTGTGGAATGTCAACCAAAGCAATAAACATGGTATTAGACTTATTTAACGAAGTGCTTCCCGAAGAGTCTGCATTGCCGAAGAACTTTTATGAAACGAAACAGTTGAGAAAGGGATTAGGGTTTGAGTATAAGTCCATACATGCATGCAAGAATGCTTGTGTTTTATTTTGGAAGGAGAACGAGGAGAAACAAGCATGTCCTGTATGCGAAGAGTCGAGGTGGAAGGGTAAGAAAAGCGTGTCGGTTAAAGTATTGCGATATTTCCCATTGAGACCTAAGTTGCAAAGATTATATATGTGTAAGAAAATAGCTCACGATATGAAGTGGCACAAGGAGAAAAGAGTTAATAATGATGGATTTATGAGGCACCCAGCTGACTCACTTACGTGAAAATCTTTTGATAATCAATATCCAGAGTCTGGGATAGAAGCGAGGAACGTGCGCTTCGGACTCACAACCGATGGATTCAACCCTTTTGGGAATATGAGTACAAGTTATAGCACTTGACCTGTAGTGTTGATTCCGTACAATCTTCCACCATGGAGGTGCATGAAGGCACCCAACTTTTTGTTAACTTTGCTTATCCCAGGCTCGAGATCACTTGGGAATGACATTGACATATATTTGCAGCCGTTGATTGAAAAGTTGAAAGAGTTATGGGAAACAGGCGTCAGAACTTATGATGCATCCACATCGACAACTTTTCAGATGCATGCCGGTAATGTGGACGATAAATGACTTTCTGGCATATGGGAATCTTTCCGGCTGGAGTACTAAAGGAAAGTCATCTTGTCCGACGTGTAATAAAGAAACTACTAGTGAGTGGTTAAAATATTATCAAAAGTTGTGTTTCATGGGTCATCGACGTTATCTACCAACAAATCATGCATAGAGAACAGAATCCGCTAAGTTTGATGGACGAGTAGAAGATAGAATTGCGCCAAATGAGTTGTCTGGGGAAGAGATACTGGAACAATTGGTACATGTGGCAGCGAACAATTTTGGTAAAGGTCGAGGAAAGAACAAGAGAAAACGAGGCGTAGCAGAATTGAATTGGACAAAGTGTAGTATTTTTTTTGAGTTGCCGTATTGGTCGTCCAGCATGTTGCGACATAGTTTGGATGTAATGCACATAGAGAAGAATATTTGTGATAATATACTGGGTACATTGATGAGCATTAATAAAAAGACGAAAGATACAATTAAGACAAGGAAAGATCTTGAGAGAATGGAAATAACATAATCTGCATTTACGAGTGGAAGGTGAGAGGGTGGTCATGCCGCATACATGTTTTACAATGACAAGGGAGGAGAGAATGGACTTCTACAAATGGTTGCAAGGTGTGAAGTTGCTAGATGGTTATGTTTCAAAATATCAGTAGATGCGTAAGCCCTGATGACTAGAAAATTGGAGGATTGAAAAGTCATGACTGTCACATATTTTTGCAGAAGTTATTACCGGTGGGAATTCGTGGGAAGCTAACATCTGCTGTACGTGTTGCCATAACCGAATTGTGTATGTTTTTTAAGGATTTGTGTGCTCGAGTAGTGAATCGAGATATGCTGCAGAAACTGGAAGAAGACATTGCTACCATACTATGTAAATTTGAGCAAATCTTTCCACCATCATTTTTTGATGTCATGGTCCATTTAGCAATACATTTACCCCGGGAGATAATGTTGGGTAGACTAGTACAGTTCTGTTGGATGTATCCAGTTGAAAGATATTTAAGTCGACTGAAGCGCACTATTGGGAATAAAGCCAGAGCTGAGGGTTCAATAGCAGAGGCCTATATACACGATGAATGGTTAACACTTTGCTCTTTATATCTTCGTGGTGTTGAGACACGATTTATTCATCAAGAACGACATGCTGACCTTGCTGCTCCACCTCCTCGTGAGCTATTAGTGTTTTCTCAGAATGTATGACCCTTGGGTGCACAAACAGGTTACGATTTACTTGATACAGAGTTGGGTAAAGTTCGGTGGTACTTGCTAAATAATTGTCAGGAGATTGATCACTATCTCAAGTATGTCGTTGTAAAAGGTTTAAATAATTCTAAAGATAATGAGGTTAACTATAACTTTTGTTATGTAAAATAATATGATAAAATATTATATACAGTGAGCACATGGACAAACTTAAGACGGAAGGCGTAGAGGATATAGCGGCAAGACACGAGGAAGAATTTTCTGGATGGTTTGAACAACGTGTATGAACTAAACTCTATATAATATGTTAGATTATGAAAGTTTTAAGTCTAGCTAATATTTAATAAATGACATTATTTAAATTGTTAGATATTTGAACAACGTACTCGTGATCCCGGATCAGTCTCTTTTGAATTGTATGCATTAGCCCGTGGTCCATCAAATAGAGCACTTCGATACACTGTATGCACGGTTTGAGGTTATAGATTCCATACTCTGGACCATGAATATAATAGAAAGACTCAAAACTGTGGTATCTTGGTCAAGGGGAGTCTTGGAACAGATGATATTGATTATTATGGTGTCATTCGTGATATTATCGGATTGAAATATCTGTGTGGGTCTATAACATATGTCTTTAAATGTGATTGGTGGGATCTAGGCGGTGGTCGGGATTCGATATATAGGGATAATCATTTTACGACTGTCAATACTGCATCTAAATGGTACGAAGATGATCCATTCGTATTGGCTTGTCAAACTACTCAAATCTATTACTTGATTGATCCAATGAAAAGTGCTGATGAAGATAGTGGAGAGATAACTTGGCAAGTTGTACAAAAATTTGTCCCTCGAAATATATATGAAGTAGGAACGAGTGCAGATTACTATAATAGTGGAGATGAAGATGACACTCCAAATGTAGATGCCTACCAGGAAGATGGAGGAGGGGGTATTAACTTATTTGTTGACCTCGGTGCACTCGAGTTGTTCCCCTTATATAGAGATGACGTCCTACTCATCCATCTCGACCCGTCTTGTATAAATTATCATTCAATTGAAGAAAGTGATAAAAGTATAGAAGAATAGTCAGAAGAAGAAGACGAAGAAGTGTGACGCCCCCAAATTCCGCTTGGGATTGAACGGACATTTGAAGCGTCGAGACATGCAACACAAGGTTACCTGCCCCCGTTCATGACATATAAGATGCAATGTTCCTAACATGCATCTAGCATTATGCAATATTCGCAGCGGATATTTTTTTTTTTTCTTTAGCAATACTATGCACCAAACTAAAAATATCCCAAATACTTGAAACATATTTCATACATAAAAACATACTAAAAAGCCGTGATCACTACACTAGTCCAAAATGGTTGTGATCAAAAGAATACTTGAGATACAACTCCAAAAGTACAAGCATTAACCTAAGTTAAATACTATACCATCATCAACATCGCACCGTAGCCTAGATGACCGTATTCAGATGGTCAGATTCCAATTCTTCTTTGGGTCCTGTAACAAGATCTACCATTCGGGGGGAATGGTAGTTGGGACTACCACAGTGAGATTTGATTACAAATCTCAGTAAGTTAACATAAAACTCACACACAGGTTAAAGATGCATGCATGGCAGTAAAAGCATAAATGCATAAGTAAAGTCGTACATAAGCATAGCATAACTTGACATATAACATGACATAACCAGAACTTAAACGTGAACTGAACTTGACTTAACATGACATGAACTTGAGTTTAAAACATAACATGGACTTGAAATGTAGCATGAACGTAAACATGCATAACATAAATATGAACTTGAAAATAACATAAACTTGAACATATCATGACATAAACGTGAACTTGAGACATACTGTAAACGTGAACTTAACATGATGTGAACATGAACTTGGAACATAACTTGATCATGAACATAACATGTACGTGTACATAACAAAACATGAACTTGATCTGAAACTTGACTTATCATGCACTTGATCTGAAACTTGACTTAATACGTACTCCACAGTTGTTGTGGCCCCACGTATTCTACGTGTCACAATTGCTGTGTCTCACGTAGTGTATGCTCCACAGTTGTTGTGGCCCCATACTTCATGCTCCACAGTTGTTGTGGCCCCATGAATACACGTAACATAAAATATAATACGTACTCCACAGTTGTTGTGGCCCCACGTATACACGTAACAGAAAATATAATACGTACTCCACAGTTGTTGTGGCCCCACGTATACACGTAACATAAAATATAATACGTACTCCACAGTTGTTGTGGCCCCACGTATACACGTAACAGAAAATATAATACGTACTCCACAGTTGTTGTGGCCCCACGAATACACGTAACATAAAAAATAATACGTACTCCACAGTTGTTGTGGCCCCACGTATACACGTAACATAAAAATATAATACGTACTCCACAGTTGTTGTGGCCCCACGTATATACGTAACATTAAATATAATACGTACTCCACAGTTGTTGTGGCCCCACGTATTCACGTAACATAAGATATAATACGTACTCCACAGTTGTTGTGGCCCCACGTATTATACGTAACATAACATGTCTTATCTTTCTTAATGCATGAGATATTAATTAATATCATATACTTTTCTAACATGGCGTATACTTGTAAATGGCACAATATGATTTAATCATAACATTTCATGGCATACTTAACATGGCATACTTATAACATACATCATTGTATGACAGAAAAGATTATGTAACAGATAATTATTCATGAGAGATTAAATCATACGTAGCAGATAAACATGTAATGACATAGCATGACATGGCATATACGATAACATACATACATAAATTGTAGTTCTCTTACCCATCACACATACACAATAAACTGATAGTAAGTTAGAGGCTAACTTACCTCGATCGTCGCGTTCTATGAGAATAGAGCGCGAGACACGAGGAACTGCACAACAGCTGGAAGAGGAACACTCAAGTCCTTAAGATTTTCACTTCTGAACTCAATTGCCATATTGTAAGCACTTGCAACACCACGGCCAACTTGAGGTTTCACTATACTCGGAAGAGATAAATTGACTTCAGAAAGCCTTTGCACTAAAACAAGTTCATTAAAATTATCAATAACAACCAAACAAACAACTCATTTCTCAATCCATATACTCTTAGCCATAGTCAACCACAAGATGACACCAGTCATCCCGGACTATAATCCATATCATCACTGCTTCGGGACACTGTCATACAGTTTCCCAACATTACACCATACGCTCCACACTTCTCTGCTACGCCATCCAACCCTTCGTGACACGCCATCCGGTGTATCACGACTTAGTACAGAGTACACTCACGTGAACTCTCTTCCATTCACACTACAAAACCCATCACTGCGATACACGTCTCACGGTGCATCGCTACGCGACACGGAGTACGCGCTACGCGTACTTCCTTCGCTACAACACTCATCAACACGATGCACATCACACGATGCATCGCCATACCACACGGAGTACACTACATGCGTACTCCCTTCCTTCTACGACCCACATCACTACAGCGCACGTCGCGCGGCGCGTCGCTGCATTACACAGAATACGCTACACGCGTATTCTCTTCACACAACCCGCCGTATCACATCTACGGCATCCATCTCACGCCTATACTTCACAGCACAGTCCACAAAACTATAAAATCAAGCCTAACACTTCACAACCACACTTCGTTCCACAACTACGCAGCGAACTCCACAAACACTAACTACACAGTCTACAGCCAACCAAATCAACTATGTTAAACATAAATAACTAAAGATAGAGGGTTAAGACGATAGAGATGTGATTGCTGTCGGGAAAGAATCCAAAACTGATAATTTTAGCGGGCTGTTACAAGAAGAATCCGGGGGGGAAGTGGATAAGGAGGACGAAGAAGAGCTTGATGATGATGACGAAGATGTTATAGAGAGAGATTCTGAAACAAACATGGAAAATACATCCGAAGATGAAGACTAAAAAAGTACTAAAAACTTTATTCATATAGGTGAGTATAGAATTTTATAATAATAATTAATTTATTCTAATTAGATTTTTTTGTTCTATCTAATCATTTTCAAGTATGCCGCCAAAAAGACAAAGAAGAAATGTGCCTCCTCCACCAAGTCCAAGTCCTGAACCCGTTGAGGACTCCCCACCTGAGGAGTCCGTTCCCAAAGATGAAGTTAACATTACAAACAACAATGCACAATCAACACCTACCAGTAAGGAATATTTATGTTAATACAATATATAATTAATACTTTTGTTTCAATAACTATATATATATAACCTTAAAAATTATACTATCATCTATTAGTTGATGTATTTGCTCGTCGCGGTCGTGGCTATACACGCAGCATCTCACTTGAGAAAAACCGAAGGCACTGTAAACTGAAAGTCATAATTCATGATAATTCTACTGCAGCAGTTAATGATAGTGCAGCAGTGCTTTCCTCCTATATTGGCATAGTAGTTCGAGCTTACGCTCCATTTTATGTGCACTCCTGGCGAGATGTGCCGAATGAGATTAAGGAACACATTCGGAGTCATGTACTGGTGAGTTTACTTATTATATCATTTTTTCATCTAGATTAGTTTATCGTATTTTTAACGTAATTAATTTATAATTAGGATGAATTTGACTTCGACTTTGGTCGTAGTGAGGATTTGAGAACTGTGAATGAGTTAATGGCTACACTATTCCGACGTCACAAGGAACGATGTCATAACCACTTCAAGAAGTTTGAAGAGGTTGCACAATCCCCTTTCCAGCAGATGAAGTTAGACGACTGGATAAAGTGTTGTGCTCTTTTTGCCTCTCCAGAATATCAGGTATTCTAGATTTATTTCCTTTAATTATTTATATTTATATTTGTTGTTTATATTATATGTATATACATATATTACGATTAATGGTGGGAATTATTTTTGTAGCACTTAAGTTCTACAAATGCACATAATAGATCCGCTCTGACTATTCACCATCGTGCTGATTCAAGATCATTCCATCGTCTTGCTGAAAAAATGGTAATTAATAAACTATATAATTCATATTTTTTCTTATTATTCTTTTATATAAGTACTAACACTGTCTTTTTCAAATTGCTAATATCTTTTTCTTAGAAACATGATGATCCTGAAAACTTTTTCCTCGTTCATGTCTATGCTGCTGCTCACACTAATGAGCATAGTGAGTGGATGTATCCTGCTTCTGCAATTAATTCTGTAAGCGGTGTTCCTTTTGTTAAATAAATTATGCAACATGTGCTTAAATTATTTTTTATTTGTATTTCTTTTAATATGTTACTTATTATGTGTTTTGATCTTTCAAATTCCAGGGAAAAATGATGGAGATGCAGTCAGCTTCTAGGGAATTCTCTCCTAGTGACATAGACATTTTTAAACAAGTGCTTGGGCCCAACTCTAGTATGGCAAGAGGTTTGGGACGATCTTTCAAGCATTCCGGTTCATCTTCATCAACCTCATCGACATCACAAATTAATAATCTTATCAAAGATTTAGAAGCTGCACGATGTGAGAATGAGTATATGAGGTCTAGACAGCAAGAGTTGGAGTGCCTCTTAGAGCGACAGTCTCATTTAGAGACGCGTTTGTAGGACCAACAAAGAGACCAGGAGGAAAGAATATGTAATGAGGTCCAAGAGCAAGTGCAGCGGGAGATGATGCTGCAAATGGAGCGTGTTATGTCATTGCAACAGAATCATGCTGGACGAGGAAAGAAAAAGAAATGAATTTTATTTGTGTATTACGTTTTTAATATCTAATTTGAAAATAGTTTCAAACAATGTTGGTTGTGAAATATGTAATGTAATATGATACAATTGGTATGTTTATTAATTGGATGAGTTTAGTATTTCTAATATGTACGTTCGAATGTAAATAAACATACGTTTGAACAGTATTACACATTCGAACGTAACCACACAAAATAATAACAGAACGTTCGAACGTTTAAACCTGAAATTAATATAACGTTCGAATGTCCAAAAAGTTTAACGTTCCAAACATCCGAACGTACCCTCTGCGTTCGAACTCTACTTTCTTAACATTCGAATAAACGTCTGAACGTTATGATACGATTGTTTGGACATTGTTTCGTTTACGTTGGATTCTAGATTCGAACGTAACGTTCACACGTATAAACGTTCGATCATAGATCTAATACGTCCGAACTATAATCAACAAACGTTACCTTCTCCCATTCGGATGTCAGTTCGTCTACTTTACATTCGAACGTAATTTTCTGTGACAGATTTTAACAGTCATAGAAAATAAAACATTTGAACGTTATTTCAAATGGCACATCCCCAACCGTCACTAAAACTATTTTTAGTGACGCTTGTACAGTAAACTGTCATCAAATGTAATCTGTGACGCACATTACGTGATAGTGGTGGTAACGGTTTCTGATCGTCACCAAATATATTTCGTGACGTTTTTCCCATTTCTTGTGACAGTTTCATCTGTCACTAAAACCAATTTTTATTGTAGTGTAGCTTTATACACTTAAAGCTAAGTGGATTTCCGAGTAGAAATATGTTTGAGGGTACTATAGTTTGGATGCAAGGAAAGCTCAAGAAAATGCAAAATGATTTTGTAAATTCCAAGACTCATTGTTGGTCGATCAGGAGATCAGCGATTGTGCCATCGTGGAATGAGAAAAAAAAATAATAAATAAATTTTGCCCTTTTAGACCATTTGACTAGGATCCAGCTAACCAGACTAGCCTGCCATGTGGCAAACATGTGGCTGCCACATGGTAATTAAATTTTTTAATATACATATATCTATCTATAATAATAAGTGGCTATTCAATGCTACAGTAATTTCTAATTCCGTTTCCGTACATTTCATCTCCTCACTTTTTCTTTCAATTGTTTTGTATACTGTCCCTGTAAAAGTTTATAAATTGTGTTTATAATAAATTGTGTCAAATCAGTGCATGCGTATTGAAATGGGTGAAGCTTCCAGCCGGTCGGGTGTGTAGTCTATTTTTTCACCCACAAATCAGGAGTTGCCATGCAGACTTCTCAGCAAGAAGGGCTTTTAACCCACATGCAGGTGATGTTTCTGTGATCTCTTGCCCCCTCTTTCTCTCTCCCTCTCCCCCCCTCCCCCACCCCCGTCCCTTCTCCCCCATCTCTCTCTCTCTCTCTCTCAAATACGCACTCTCTCTCTAAGCAAATAATCTCTCATTCGAAACCCTCCACCCTCTCTCCTTTGATTGTTGCAGATTGGTGGATGCCAATAGATCAGATCTACAAGGTTTTCGAAATAATGCCATTAACGTATGGTGTCAGCTCCATAAACGTGTTCATTGTAGTATGATGTAGACCATAAGAGTGCCCTCCTTTTGATGTCTTTTATAACCATAGAAAAATTTTACATTTGCTTGCGGAGGTGATCACGGCTGCAGCTTCGATAGTGGAGGCTTACCACAGTGGTTCCGACATAAGGTGGTGTCGTCTTCTTCTGTACTGGACGGTTGAAGGTGTTGCTGTCATTGGTTTGCCGTGCTTTGAGAAAGACAACTGTGCTCTGTTTTTCTTTGCTTAGATCGGAGGCTGCAATGGTTACGGATGGAGGCGCGAGGCTGGATTTCAGACGATGTGGGGGTGGTGGTTAAGTCTGGGTTTGTCGTGGTGTGGAGTCAAGGAGGAGATGCGACTGGATTGGGTGGAGGAAAGGAGCGCTGCTCTGTTTTCTATGGTGTAAAGAAGTGGTTGTTGCGATAGTTTGGTGATGGGGTGGCAACGTGGTGGTTGAGCAACGACGGTGATGTGCGGTCATGTGGCGTGTAAGGGCAATGACAGCAGAGATATGTGGAGAGAAAATTTGAGAGGAACTGAATACAGAGGGGGAAAAGAGACGTTGGGGCTGGGTAGGCTTGAAGGTATGGAAACAATTCAAAAAAATAAATATCTTAATTTTCTAATACCATCAATGTAAACCCCCTCCATAAACATGTTCATTGCATGCTATGAAATCAGCGCTGCGCAAGAGGGAGGGGTTGGGGAAATCGGTTGCGCGAGACGAGGGGGAAGAGGAACTGGGAGGGGGTCTGAACTCGTGTATAGAAGTTTTCCTGCATGCGGGCGTAGATGTTTATCTCCTACAACTCCTACGTGGCAAGTTTTTATTGGTGGGTGTAAAAATAAACACATCGCCCGACCGGCCTTGAGTTTTTCTCTATTGAAATTGTTCGGTCAGTGCATGCGGACACCAATTGTTCAGAGGGCCGGCAGCTTTTTTTTGCCCTTTCATACGCTCTTTCATCTGCATCTTCTCTTTCCTCTTCTCTCCGAAAGCAAATTTTTCCCTTTCATGCTCCCATCATCTTCTTCAATAGAGGAAAGCTGTACGAGTTTTACAGCAGTTCAAGGTATTCACCAAAACAACAAAACCACTTTTGCACCCTCCAAACCACAAAAGGCAAAGCAAAACCATCAAAATTACTTACTTCTATTTTTATTTTTCTATTTTCTAAGTCATCTTTATTTTATTTAGATCTCCAAGTTGATTTTTTGAAAGAGAAAAAAAAAGTGATTTTTTTGGGTGTTGGAGTTTTTTTACAGTTAAATGGTGACCGATTGAAGTAGATGATGAGCTCATTTGGTGGATTTGATCTTGTAGTTGGTGGTAGCCCTTGTAATAATCTTGCTGGCAGCAACAGGAATCATCGAGATGGACTTGGGGGTAAAGAATCTGCACTCTTTTACGATTACTTTTTGGGTTTTAAGTTTGAACGTTTCTCACAGTTTTTGATAGGTTGCTTTAATAGGTTGTTTCTATTATTAAAATATGTTCAATGATTTAAGGTTTTATTTCATAAGTTATCAATCTAAAGCCAACTAAGCCTACATTTTTTTCCCATATGTTACCGAAACTGATTTCACATATGCCTTTTTTATTCTTCTAACCAGGTGCTATATGCAAGGGTTATATGTGCCTTGCACATAACACCTTCACTAGTATATATATATATATATATTCTTATAATTATATCAATTCCATCATTATTCTTACCTTAACAAAAATTATTTAAATTTTTTTACAATAAATTATTAAATAGTTTCTTAGTCCAAAGGATATACTATTCTTATCCTATATTTGAATGTCATATTATTAAAATTATTTATGCAAATCCTTCTTTTTAATGATTCTTCTTGCCTTGCTAATCCTACATTCAAAGGGAAAAAATCTTTTTTTTTTCTTCTCTCTATACTAACTCATGTTTGTGAAATAGATTGCAAGAATTTCCTCATTCTATTCTATGCAATTATAAAAGATTTAGAGTTTGTTTGGATTCAGATAATATTTCATCTCATCTTATCACATCTTATCATTACTGCTTTTTCAAATTTGTACACAAAATATAATTAGCAATTTTATTTTTTTAAATCCAAATTCAACTTTTTTAAAATTTAAAACAATAATAATATTAAAAAAATAATATTCTAATAATATTTTATTAAAAAATAATATTTTTATTTTATTTTATTATTATTATTTTGTTTGTTGTCGGACAATTGTTTTTTGTGTTGTTGGACACAACTATTTTTAACATTTATTTACTTGCGCCATTACTAGTTGGTTGATTTATTACTCTTTACCCAATGAAAAATGATAAACTATAAACTAGTTGTAAAATTTACTATTTATTTAAATAGATATTTTTAAAATTTAAAGATGAAATATAATATCTTTTGATAAGAAAAATTACTCTACGGTAAAGATGAGAATAATTGATACTATCTACTTTATGGCTAGGATTCTTCGAACTACCCGGATCCAATGGTTCCGAACCTTAACTGCTAAGTTTTCCTCGTGTCCGCGCGCTCTCCTCCCTCTCTATTTTTATGTATCAGTATAACGTTAATAGAGAGACACAGAAGTTCAGAACCAACAAGTTCGGACTCTACAGCCATTTTTGTTTGGATTCTGATCGAAATGGCAACAGCAGAGACTAAGGCAGTGGGCCTGTTCGACGTTTTACCTGAAGGTTGCGTAGCCAACGTGCTGTCGTTCACCAGTCCTCCGGATGCCTGCCGGTCGTCATCCGTTTCCACCACTTTCAGGTCGGCCGCCGATTCCGACGCCGTCTGGGACCGGTTCCTCCCACCCGAGTGCGAGAGTATAATCTCCCGCTCCGCAGATTCTTCTCCACTCCATTTCTCTTCCAAGAAAGAGCTATATCTCCGCCTCTGCGACCACCCTCTCCTCATCGACGACGGCAAAAAGGTATATGATTACACCGCCCCCAGCGCAACCTAGTTTCTTATCGTTTTAAATCTTGAGTTTCTTTTCTATAGATATCGTCGATATTTTGTCGGATGGTTATCTTATTTAGATTTATAAGCGTATTTCTATAGATATCCGCCAAATATGAGGTTCTTGAATAAAACAGGGAAATTTCCCTTTTTTAAAATATATATATATATATTGATATCTGTGATTTTTTTCGATTTCTTAACGTAAAACGTTTTGTATTCTTCATCTGTGAACTTAAGGCCTGGTTTGGATTGGGAGGTATCACCTCATTTCAACTCATTTTATCTCATCTCTTAATTCAGATCAGGCCTAAATTTTATGTTGCCGCTTTCCGAGGCAGCATTTGAAGCTACAAATTATGGCGTAGAATCGTGGAAAATCATCATCTAGCGACTACTTGGATTTTATTATAAAACTATAAAATATGATTATAATTAATTTTTCCGCATTGCAAATTGGGTATTTTTCCTCTTCTTCTGGTTTATTTTTGTTATTATATTGTCGTCAATAAAGGAGAACACACTTTCCAATAGGCGTTTTACTCTTTCCGTACAAATTTAGCACATTGCATGCATATTACAAACCTTCGAGTAATTGGAGGGAGAAATATTTCACTTCTGATGGCTATGATTGCGAAGTGTATAAGAGCTATTGTTGAAGGATTGATAGTATACTCTTCCCATCACATAAAAGTTTAAAACACCTCTATTTAGTTTGGCCTACCGAGCTAACAGTAATTGGTCATGTGATTTGAGTCTTGTCTAATGTACGGTGAATGCTATGTGTGAATGCTTTGCTTAATGGGAGCAGTTGGTACCGTGTTTTATGTATGTAGGCTTAATGGCTTACCAGCATGGAAGCAGCCGCTATGAATAGCTGTTTCAGTAAACGAAACTCCTTTTGGACATAACCTTTTTGTATTTTAATTACCAATCTGATTGTGTAATTTCTGTTTAACTCAGAGCTTTTTCTTGGAGAAAAGGAGTGGGAAGAAATGTTTCATGCTATCCCCAAAGGAGCTCTTGCTTGTCTGGATTGAGAATCCTAGGTATTGGAAATGGACTTCTTTACCTGACGCCAGGTCTCTCTCATCACCCCTTTCTTTTTCCCTGATATTCTCAACGATTTCTGTGGTTTTTTCTGATTTCATTTGAATGCACAAACAGGTTCCCAGAGGTGGCTGAGCTAATCAGCGTGTGTTGGCTGGAAATCCGCGGCAAGATCAGTACTTGTATGCTGTCCCCAGCGACATTATATGCAACTTACCTTGTGTTCAAGCCAACTACAGAGTTATATGGATTCAATTATCACCCTGTTGAGGTTACTGTTGGACTTGTTGGAGCCGAGGTTCATAAGCGGATGGTCTATTTGGATACAGAAAGACGACGAAGCGCGCGTTCCCAGATTGTGCGAAGGCGGGGAATTGGCCTTTTTAACCGTGCCCGCATTTTGGGGTTTCCAGCACCACAGCCCCAAGAAATCGATGATGCCCGGTATCCAAAGAAGAGAGCTGATGGCTGGTTGGAGATCGAGTTGGGTGAGTTCTTCAATGGAGAAGAAAATGGGGAATTGGAAATGAGTGTTTTGGAGGTGAAGGGAGGTCACTGGAAGGGTGGTCTCATTGTCCAAGGGATTGAGATCAGGGCAAAAGAGAGTAAATAAATGAATGCTCTGTTTTACAAAGCTTGTCCTTTGCGTTTTAGATGCAATTGGCATTAAGTATTTACTGTTTTACTTTCGTGTTTCTTTTCTTTCCCCCACCAAAAGCCCCGTTATGCGGTCTAAGCACAACTGTTCTGGAATATAAATTAACAAAATGTGTTGATTTGATTCCATTAATTGTGAAATGCCAAAACTTGTAAAAGGAAAAATATGTTCGCCAATGAGTTTTCATTTCACGATGATCTACAGATGGACGTTTCATGACCTGTTGCCGGGTGATCCTCAAATTCGAGGGCCTATTTGTTGGTTTGCTGTTGTGCAATTGTCTACCTTCTCTTCTCTGCGTGCCTCACTTCACGTAGTCTATCGCTCTCTAATGCACGAAGTATATCAAAAGGAAAAAAGGGAAAGCTCGAAGCTCTATATACAATCTTCCGACTCCTTGGCCATGTTTCATACTAGAAGTTTCGGATTATTCGATAAAGGTTTAGATTTTATTAACAGTTGCTGAGTTGGGTGTTTTTTTTTTTAATGGGTTATGGGTCTCAAAGTTTTGAATACCATTTCAGTTAAGTAACTAGAATGAAATATTTAGATATTAGTATATTTTTGATATAGCATTTCGAAATACTTTATACATAAATAAATTAGATTATATATATAACATTTATTATTCCTAATATAAAATCTTCAAGATAATTTTAATACTAAATAAATATTTTAAGATCCAGCCTGTGTCTTGCTCTTAGGTCTAAAATTTGAATAACAACTAAAAAGTTTCAAATCTGATTTTTATAATACATGATATTTTGATCAAAGTCAATGATTATTTCTTATGGAAGGGGAAATCAATACAAAAACTTTAGAATTGGATGCAAAGAGTCAAGAGGGCGGGCAGATGTGAAACGTGGTACCTAACCACTAATGTCATGCTACGTGGGCGCAGGCCCCCACCCCTCTCTGTCTATCGCATTCAATCCAAAGAGAGCATGCGGATTGACTGACGATCACGAAAAAATAATAGTGAAAGAAAGAGAGAACCCCTGTTTTGAGTTGAATTTTATGAAAGAGAAATTGTATCCTTAAGCCGGTTTGGGCATACACACCACCTACTTTAATGACGTGGCAAATCCACCTTATTTGAAAACGGTCTAATCCCAAAACAAAATCGAGTTTCTCTGCCCCTCCCTCCCTTCCCTCTTCCTCCGTGAATTATTTTACTCTCTCTTCTTCCTTTGTCGAATCCTTCTTCTCCTATCTCAAAATCGAATCATTTTTCTCTTCCCATCGACTCTCCTCTCCTCCGTTGGCTTAAGCGAGAACATTCCTTGCAAAGAGAAGCCGTGCAAACCCAATGATAATAAAGTCACAATCTCAATCCAAAAAATAGGATAGCAATCGTTAGAAGAAACGGAGAGAATATTGAACGAAACACGGAAGGAAATATGAAATCCAACTAGAAACAAAACAGAATGAAATTCTACTCGAGAGAATGAAAAATACCCCGGTGTGGAATGGATTCTAACACGTAAAGGGATTTAAAAAAGCTGGGATGCCCGCACTAGATCTAACAAGTAATCATCACTCCGGGCAACTTTTTCCAATTTTTAACTCATTGGTTTGCTTTCCCTTGCTTTGATTTGTTATTTTTTAAATTCTAGTGGCTTGTATTCTCCTAGATCATATTTGTTTTAGTTTAGAGAGTTGTTATAGCCACTGCTTCATCAAAGCAAATAGGCCATTTGACTTTCTTTGGTCGATTGGAGTTTTGTGAAAGGCTGTGGAGACGCATTGCAACATAGCCAAAGGGGCGAATCGTGGAAGTAGAACGTGGGGAGGAGAAATTCAAATCAAATGCTTTGGAGAAAATGTGGAAAACTTGGGGAGTAGAGAAGAGAAAACACACGTTTTACTGTAGAAATAATTATAAATAAATAAATATATTTAAAAAAAACACCACGTCATTGGTACGTGGTGTTGGAGACTTAAGGGGCAGATGAGTAGACTTCTCTTTATGTAAAAGCCCTTGCCTTTTCACTTTAACTATAAAATCACCCAACTCATGGTTTTGACATATGGGACCGAGATCTACATACTGTCCGAAACATCAAAAATAGGTCAGTATTGGTTGAAATATTTTGAAATGGCCGGTATTTGACCTCATAAGACACACAGACCTCTCTTGCGCTGGCTACTATTCCGGCATAATAAATTCTAGTCATTTCAGTTGGTAAGGTACGATATTTAAAATTTTAATTATGACTTAGTAACTTCAAATAGAAGTATCTTTTTTAATAGGATTGAGCAATTTTTTAGTTCTTAAATTATTATTATTATTATTTATTTACTGATTTGATCAAAATCTATAATAAAAGTGCGAGTGTAGAGTTTATCCAGTAGGAATTTATATATGGCTTGGACCAAAATGCCCCTCTACAAATCCCATATTGGACTGAAATCCTCATATACAAGTATTAATTTCATCAAGTGCACCTACTACAGTTTCAAGGTTAGGCTAAAATGCCATTACTCTATATATATATATTCAAATGGACTAAAATACTCATACAATAAATAAAATTAGATAAAATTAGAGAGAAGCATCCATGAATGAATAACATTTCATTACCAAGGAGTGAGCAAAACACTAGTACAAAAGCTATCAAGAAAAAAACTGTAAAATAAACATATTTTTCTATACAATTGCTGTTAAAACCATTAAAACCTCTGCCAAACTATTAAAACCAATTCCATAATTTGTTGAGAAGGCAGCAACAAAATTCCCTTGCATCCCTTATAATTTGAAAACCTCCACTCATCCTTGGGTTTCTAAAGCTACTACCTACATTCCATTTTAATCTACCATTTTGCAAGTGAATCTACAAATCCAATATCAAAGGTTTAGAAACTAACATTGGGAAAATCAAATCAAAATTTTTAATTCATGCGAATCATATACAAATGAGTGAAAATGAAAATCATACCATTCATGCAGACCATAAGCCTTGAGTTACATCATCATAAGCAAAACTTGATTTTGGACCAAACTCTAAAAAAACACATGATGATTATTAAAATGATATAAAAATAAATATTATAAAAAAGTTTAATAAATATGTAAATAAGAAATAAATTCATTACCGATTTCCGCCTCAAAGCTTTCAATATTATCCAAGGAGTCACAAAGATCAATGGGTATTAGATCCTTCAACCAATTTTGTGTACAAACAAGTGCCTCAACTGTTCTTGGAGATAGTGAACTATGAAATGGGTCAAGCACACGACCCCCTACACTGAAGACTGACCCAGAAGAAACTATAGAAATGGGAATGGCCATTACATCCTGTGCAACATTTGCCAAAATATGATATTTTACTTCATTGATCTTCCAGCAATCCAAAATATCAAAATTTGGAGCTCATGTCTCACAACCATATTCTAAGTACTGATCGATCTCTGATTTGTTCATCAAATTAGACTCAATAATTTCTTACTCATACTCAATCCAAAAACTTTGTTGAGAATCAGAATCAATCATAGTAGGATCAACAGAAGAATGAGGCTCAGAATATGAAACTCCACTTGAACTCCCATACACAATACTATACTCCCAATAAATGTCCATCATCAAGTGTTTCACTATTGCAATCATTTCTTCGACTAAATTACCACCATATATCTTTTTGAACCAAAAATGCAAAAGAGTAAATTTGCATCTTGGATCAAGAACAACAGCAATAAATATCATCAAGTTAGTCTTTTCAATTGATCCACAATATTTGTCATACTTAATCTTCATATTTTTCGCCATACATTTCAACACTGCATCATTACTTTGACTCATTTTTGACAAATGTGATTGTATGCCACAAAGTTCTTAGAAATATGCATTAGATGTGACGTACAAAGAACCAGAAAGTCTCACAGTAGCATAAAAAAAAATCTTTAAAAACTTTATCAATACTCTAACTCTCTCCCAATCATTAGAGTTAGGGGGGCCCAAGTTCACACTACGACAATAACGAACAAAACAATCATCATCCTTCTCCAATCGCAAAAAAGGTTTTTTATATGTTTTTGCAACTTCTAGCATTAGATAATTCGAATTCCATATTGTGGAAACATCAAGACATACCAATTTTGTACAATCAATTTTCTCATTCTCTATACACTTTTTGAATTTCTCCATTCTTGTGGGAGATGATCTAACATACCTAATTGCATTGTGCACCCTTGTGATTGACTCATCACAATCTCTTAGCCCATCATTCACAATGAGGTTCATTATATGGGCACAACACCTGATATGAATATACTTCCCTTCAAACAAATGACCTCCTACAAACTTTCTCAAATACTCAATGTCAACATCATTTGAGGAAGTATTGTCGACTGTAACAGTAAAGATTTTGTCAATGCCCCAATCTTGTAGACATGAATCTACACACTTTTCAATAGTTTCTCCTTTGTGATTAGGGATCATACAAAAGTTTAGAATTCTTTTGTGTAGCTTCCAGTTAGAGTTGATAAAGTGTGCAGTAAGACACATATAATTTAAGTTTTGAATTGACGTCCACGTGTGTCTCTCGCTGCAGTGGTTCGAGATGGCACTTGAAACCTTGGTTCAAGAGATCTACATACCTTCTTATATCCCTGGGCTTCTACTATCCTAAATGGAAGCTCATCACAAATGATCATTTCAGTAATTGCCATTCATACAGTTTCCGAATCAAACTTATGTGATGAATCAATAGTGATGTTAGTAACTATCTCCAACATCCTCATAGAATGAGCCGCCTCACGGATCAACAAAATATGATTTGTTAGAGTTGGAGATAGTTACTAACATCACTATCTCCAACTCCCTCAAGAGGCCCATCACAACTCATATTCTGTTGATCCGTGAGGCTAATTCTATGAGGATGTTGCTTACAAGTACCAAGATGCTGCAGCATACTTGATGTACCATGTCTTTTGGGATGACAAGAGTAAATCTTGTGACAATAATTATACTCCGCTTTTGGGTCATTTAAAAGGCATCCATCTATTTTAATGAAATGGCCCCACACTACTGAGGGGTCCTGATTTGCCCTCCTTTTACGAGGAGGGAGACTTGTGTCACTAGACAAGTTAATATTTGATGCCTTTTGTGATCGGTTATCCAAGGGAATAGCCGTTTCATTATCTCTTAAATTGGTATGAGTGTCACTTTCGAAGCAATCCATATATGAACTGACAAATAATATTACATACAAAAATCAAGATATTAAATGCATAGATGCATCTAGCCACATACACAAAAATATAAAACTGGTACAAGAAAGGAAAGCTTCCAAGTGTTTATTTTGTACAAGAAAGGAAAGCCACTATATTTAGATTGCCACTATATTTGGTTCAACTTGAACTGCTTGTACATGGATATGTTCTGAATTTGTAAAATGAGTGATGTTGTGTTGTTATATTTTTGGCCGAAAAACAGCATTTAAAAAAAAAATTCACGAAGAATATTAAATTTGTCGACGTCCAACACAGTCAACCTTTGATATTTGCAGGTGAGCAAATACATGGGACATGTCTTTTACAATGGCGTTGTCTGTGGGATTCTGCCTTCCTTGATTTCAATTTCTCATTGCACAAAAAGGTGCATCCCACATGCCTGTTGTAACTCATTCTCTAGCAAACTGTGAGCCAGTGATGCTACCTACCTCCATGGAAGCACAACTAGCAATGACGGAGGAAAAACTGAAGATGGCATTAGATGCCATGGAGACCCTAAAAAAGGAAAATGAAAATCTAAGGCGAAAGAACATGGAGCTCAATGACATAGTCATGCCTAGCCACAATGAACAAGGCGAGGGTGAAGCACATGGTAATAGGGCATGAACTGGGGAGATGAAGAGAAGAAGAAGATGTATGACGAATTGTGAAGCCTGGCTGGGAAGTGCGAAGAGATGGCAAACAAGATGGGATAATCTTCCTCAGTAGAGTGCTTGCTGGAGAGTTTGCCTGCTGAGCTTTTCCTCTGACCATGAAAGGAATGGTGAGAGGATGGTTTGGAACACTGCAGTCCAGGACGATAGACAATTTTGAAGAATTAGCCAAGCAATTTTTAACTCAATTCAGGCCTAGTAGAAGATGCCGGTGCCTAGCCGCCTACCTTTTGACGGTTAAACAAAGAGAATATGAGAATTTGAAGACGTACCTCACCCGCTTCAAGAAAGAGAGTGATAAGTGTGATTTTTATGTGATTTTAATTACTCTTTTATTTATGAAAGTGTTAGTTTTCCTTTAATTCCATTGATTTTATTTTATTTCTATATATTTTTCTTGGATTTAAGGGAATGAGAAGATTTAGTGCAAAATGAGAGAATTTTGGCACAAAAGAAGAGACTACAGTTCCAAACCAACAAGAGGCGACAAGATCTGATGAGAGCCAAGAAGATTTGGCAAGGAGCCTTGTCCTGTGAGCAAAAAGAGATTTATCTTACCCAAAGACAAGAAGACTTACCCCTTGGTAGGTGAATAGTTTTTCCTCTCAGTAGGCGAGGAGACCTAAGGGTGACCAGGCTTGGCGACAAGAGTTAGACAATGAGTGAGATGTTTTACCTCTTGGGTGAGAAGCGACAAGGCTTGGGCATTTAGATTTGGGTGACTAGCTTGGGCGACGAAAGTTGACCCTAAACGACCAACTTAAGCGGCCAACCTAAACAACATCGTGGGCAATAATTAGCAAAGGTGAGCAGCTTTACCATTAGGTAGGTTGGCAACATGGGTCTATCATCTTGGTCGGGAGTCTTTCATCTCGGTTAAGAACCTTACATCTCGGCCATTGAACGAGAAGATTAGTCATATTTAGCGCACACGGTATCTACCGGTGGACCCTCCTAAGTTCTACAATCAATATGATGACCACCAAATCCTCCCGAGATCCTAGATTCCGCAAATCAAGCCACTTATCAATGAATCTTCCATTTGTGATAATTCTATTATTTTTGGGATATTTTTCTCTTTTGTTAATACTTCTATTTAGAAACTATTTTATAGATATTTAGGTTAGATTGCAGCCGTAAGTCTCTGATTCCATTTTTGTCAACTTTAACAGCTATTTAATCCCAACTTGTGGGGTGAGTTGCAGAGTTTTTCGAGAGTCCCATACTCCAGAGTGTAGTTTCTTAATTTTGTTTTTATTCTTTATTTTTCTAAGAAGGAGATGGATCTAGAGAGGAGAGGCGAGAGTCGCATGCTACATCAACTGACTCCAACGAATAATACTAGTTTTATTCTTTTTCTTTTCAAGTTCATTATGAGCTAACTTTATTTTCTAGAGTTTTGATGTAGTTTAGCTTTGAAAACACAATTTATATTCCAAGTTATTTTATTTTCAATATTTCCATGATTGAGTGTTTATTCCTTGTTCTTAATGCTTGCAATTTTCTGGCTAGTTATGGTTCGATCTATTGAATCGTAATGAGACCAAAAGGTGATTTGCGATTAAAGCTCTAGGATTAAGCATCATTAGTTGAGTGAAAGTAGAGATACTTTACCACAATTAATGTGATTTTCAAGAAAAATCCAAAACACTTAATGAGTCTCCAATTAGTTAAATTCACATAGAGATATGGAATTATTAGTTGGAGATATTTTTAATATTGTTTGAGAGAATATATTGAATAGTTAAGGGATTTTTATCATCAACTTGGCAAACTTGGCAAATGAGGATGAATAAATTGTGTGGGATTTGCTAGCTAAAATCAAACGCTCTAAATCTATTCCTATTATATTTACTATCTTAGATTTTATGCTCTTTTATTCTTAAATTTATTTTTGTCAATTATTTCAATTTAATCTAGATAGTAGAATCTTTCCATTTATTTGGTTTTCTAAATAGTAATTAATTAAGTAAATTTCAGTACTCAATAACAAAAATTAATTTTTGTAGGTTCGATATCCATTTTCTTCAAAACAGTTTACTACTTGTTATGATTCTATGCACTTACAGATATTTTCATGCGAACAAAAAGATTAACAACCAATGATCAAGATGAGAAAATTGCCCTTGCTGCCCTCTTAGGTGGAATCTGGCCACGCAACCCCTTCATGGCCGAATTGGCCAAGAAGACACCTTCTACCCTGAGGGAATTCATGGATAGAGCGGATGATTTCGTCAATGCTGAAGACACACTATAAGCCTTGGTGGATCTGAGAAAAGGGGAGCACAAAATTGAATGGAAAACAACCACGGTGACAAGAAAACCCACATCAAATCATCAAGATAGAAGATGAGAAAGGTGGCCAGAGCATCACAACAGATTGATACACAACAATGTACAAGAAAAAATGAGCCAGACAGGGAACATCGCCAAGCTAGAATAGGCAATCGTTACTGCAAGTATTACCAGACAAGTTCACATTGGACGAAAGATTGCATGACCATGAAGAAAATAGTTACTGAACTGGCAGACACAGGAAAGTTAGAGTGAATGGTCACAGAACGTTTGAAGCCTAAGCCACAATATGAGCCGGGGCACAATTCTAGAGGGAATAGCAGTCTTGATAGGTGGCGGCAGCATTGGGATAATACTCGTGGCAATGCTCTGACCAATAGGCAATTTGCTATGCTACGCCTATTGGTCATGTGGTGCTTGCAATCCTGGATGCTTGTTGCACCTTGGCCTAGCTCCCTCTATGGGCTCAACTCTCGTTCTCCCTCCATTGCCAGATTGGATTGAGCTCGAGGCCCACCAAGAGGCCGAGCTGAGGCATCTCCCTTTCTCTTAGCGTCAAATCCCCCTTTCCTACCTCCTTCACTGCCGTGGCTTCCTTTCTACCCAACAGCCTTGTGATCCGCTTGCTCCATCTCAGATCGTTGTGGGGCAGTCAGGGCCTCGAGGGTGTCTTCAGCATTAATGAACCCGTCCACCCAGTCAATGAACTCCCTCAATGTGGTGGGAGTCCTCTACGCTATCTCTGCCATGAATGGATTCTTGGGACAGACACCCCCAGTAGGGCCACTAGGGTAATCTTCTCATTTTGGTCATCAATTTTCATGCATTCCCGAATGAAGTAGGCAAGATACGACTTCAGGATTTCGCTACCATGTTGCTCCACCAGTAGGAGGTACGCAGTCGACCGTCTCATCTTCCAACTCGCCATGAATTGAGTCATGAAAAGTCGTGCTAGCTCGTCAAAGCTCCCTACAGTCCCAGGCAGTAGGGACCCAAACCAGGCCTGTGCGGCTCCTTTCCGGGTCAAAGGGAAGGCTCGATAAGCAACTTCCCCCAGGAAGCCGTGCAAGGGGGACTGCCATCACTCCTACACTATATGGTAGATCGGTGCAACAAGCAGTCGGTCCACAGTGGATGGCACACCAACCTATTTGGCTATCTTCGCATATTTTTCCCCTAGTTCACAGAGCTCAAGATGCATCCTGCGCCTCTCTTCATTCGCCAAGGCGCTCGCTTGATCACGCCGTGAGTCGAAGTGTTCGTTGCCGCTCGATTCACCCTCCACCCATTCTTTGTTAGTCCTTCGCGGTGCTGCGTTATCCTGGCGGAGTGTTCGTGTCTCTTCTGTGAGCTTCTTTATCATCTCTTCCATCTATGCAAACCTTGCCTCCATCACTCCATTTCGATTCTCCTCTCTCTGCATAGTTTGGAACCGTATTGCTGCTAGCATGCGAAGTACAAGCTTCTATGAAAATAATCCCACAAACGGTGCCACTGTTGATGTCTTGTTACGCGGCCTGGGCAGGTCTACAGGGGCTCAACTCAAGAAACCTACAAAGACGGAAAAGAGTGGACTCTGGTGTAGTTTGGGGACTCTTCGATACCAACGCTAGCGGATAATCTGATGATGGAGAAGGTAGAGTGAAAGGAGAATGAGAAGGAATTAGACCTCTCCCCATTGATGGATCAAGGTATTTATAGTTGCCTAGACTCAATTATCAAGGGAGATCGTGGGATGTTAGGTCATGCCTAGGTCAGACCTGCCACCAGCCTACTGCTATGGCAAGTGTTAGGCTGAGGTCGTGTTTTCCTTGACGCCTCAGACTGCAAGCCATTGTATGTTTGGCTTCCTTAACATGCATTAAATGCGACGTGCCACTGGTCCAGCGCACCAATGACCAAATGCTCCCAACTGCCTGCGCTCTGTAGCAGTTGTCCATTATGCACCTTTTACAGAGCTCGATCGCCTACCAAGGCCCCTTTGCAACCTCACTAGCTTCTTTACGGCCCAGCATCGGGGCCTTATTGGGTGGCTAAGCTTGTCGTGGGCTCGGCATGTGGCCTTTTTCCCAGGCTCCCCTTGCCTACTTAGATTCCCACTTGTTGGGCCTGAGGCATTCTTACTCCTTGTGACTTGATACTGTTGGGCCTAGGCTCTTTTCTCCTCACAATTTGATAATGAAATTATGAGAAATTTTGAGATAAAATCATTTCACTTTCCAAACAAGCCCTCAAATATCGGAGGCATCCCTATTGGGTACCTCGAAGTGTTTATTTTGATTGCAAATTGTTAGATTGCGTCCCAGGTATTACTGGATGACCGGCAGCAAAGAGAACAAATCCCCATCTTTCCTTCCCCTCCAAGGCTTGTAGCTTATTTGTGGGCGGAATTTTCTGATTGGTTCAACCTAAAAAAGACCACCCAGAAATCTGGAAATTCATGGATTCATTATAACTAGAAAGAAAGATTGAAACAAAACATGAGAAGTAGGTGTGAAGAGGGAACGAACAAAAGTAGAAAACATCTCTCACGAGTGAGGAAGCTATGGTATAACATTAATATTTCTTTGCAACCAAAATACATAGACTATTTAGAAAATGAAAGAAAGTGTTAGGTTCTTAACAAATTTAAATTCTATAAACTCTTTACCATAAAATCGCATATAACATATTATAATAAGCCATATCAGTTTTGTAAACTTTAATTTTATGAGATATTTTCATAAACTAAATAATTTTCATGAAAAAAATACCCACTTAGGTAGCATCCAACTTAGACAGGACATGTGTGAAGAGGCTAGATGGTCTGTTCCAAAAGCATTCGCTCAGCTTTAGCTAGCAATAGTTGCAACCTTTAGGTGGACATATTTCTTTGTCGAAAGAGTTAAAAGAGCATTTAGCCGTGTTGGGAATGGGGAGATAAGAAACAGTATACCCGTTTTACCAAGCTTTATTGGTTTATGAACAAGTATAAGGTTGGAACAATATATACAAGTAGTCCCACGTATATTAAAAAATGTTGTTAAATGATATTGTGAAAAAACAAATATTTAAATATATAAAAAAATGTATAAAAAAAAGTAAAAAATAAAAATAAAAAAATCAATAACATATTCGATGGCCACTATACTACAAAAAAAGTAAATTTGCGGCGTTTACATCTGCAGCGTTTGTTTATGCACCGGTAGTTATATAAATTTACTGGCGCTTAATGTTTCCGCCGGTAAATTATTGAGATTCCCAGTATTTAAATATTTACGCCAGTAATAATATATAGGTTTGGCGGCATTTATAATAACGCCACCAAGATAGTAATTATGCGCTAGGAAATTAGTAGTTTCCTGGCATTTAGATTGTTACGCCAGTAGTAATATATGTTTTTGGTGGCATTTAAAGAAATGCCAATATATTATTAATTATACACCGTTATATTAATCATGTTTGCCGGGGTCTCAATTATAGTCTAACTTGTAATCCTGACCCTCAATCATTGTCCTTATCGTTCTCTTGCTCTTCTTCATCTTCCTCTTCAGCATTTTCCTCTTCTTCATCTTGCTCTTCCTCTTCATTCTCATTTTGATTTTGTCCTGAAGCCTGAATATAAATTCAAATGAGGGTTCAAAAATTCCAAAATAAAGTTGACTGATATCAACTAAACATATGTGGGGTGCTCACCTGTGCATGCACAAATGTGTTTACTAAGTTCGCAATTCAGTTAATTCATTCTGCATTTTATCAAACTCTTCTTTTGATATACCATCTTCTTGGTTTGAAGTTGGTAGTGAATGTTGACAAGTTTGCCTTGTATGGGTTGGCTCAAACCCCAAACCGCGCACACATCCAGGTCGTACTAGGCCCATAACTTTCGAATAAACATCATCTGATTTCCAAATCATGGTTCCTTCAGACCCCATTTCTATAGGATTTGTGTCCTGTGTTAAAAGTTCCTCTATCTCAACCTGTAATAGAAAATAAAAAATACACATTATTCTCCATCTTATAAATCTATTAAAATTAAAAAGTAATAAATTGGAAAATAAACATACAACTTTCTTTCTCGTTTCATCATTGTAGTGTGTGCCATCCTTTTTCTTATGGATCTTGACAAACAACTGGGCTCGACTTGGCAATGTCCCAGTTGATTTTTTCTGCTTCCAATATTTTAGATTAAACACATATCGAAAAAAAAAAGAACTAACAAGTATTCAACAATAATTAAATATTAATTAAATAAATACCACATCATGGGCATATCTTGCTAAACTTTTCGATCCTCCGTTGTGAACAATCACCTGCTTCTTACGACACTCCTTGTTTTTATGAAATTTTGACTACAACATCACAAAGATTATGAGAATTATGAAAATAACTAGTTGGTTGACTTTATAAATCTATAACAAAAATGTGCGCGCTGTTACCATATATTTCGGATCGAACCAAAGATTGGTCAATTCTGCCAGTTGCTCTAAGTCCACGATATCGGGACTTGCCCTTGCCACAACTTGTGCTGCAGAGGTGTCTTTTTCATTAAGTAACTTTTTCTTCAACTCATGCTTCTAGTCTTTCCATTTCTTCCACAAGTCCTTTAGTATCCATTTTTTGAATACATCCAATTTGTCATCAGGAACTTTATACTTGCCCTACAGTCAAAATAAATTTACACAAGTGTGTGAGTAGCTTTCTAAAAACAAATTTCAAAATATACATATTAATTATTAATAATTTTTTAATATGATTTTATAAAAAATCATACATTTATAAGACCCCACGCTTCCTCCTTCACGGTTTTAGGCATCGACCTCCAATTTTTGTAAATTATTGGAACCAACTTATTACTTCTCGCTATCAGACCACCAAAACTTACCACCTTTGAGTCTTGCTTTTTTATAGGTTGACCAAGAAGATTGAGCTCCATTTCAATTCGCTCCCCTTCTGGAAGATGCCAAATGTCAAGAATCGAGTGCAATGGACTCTTTACTCGATCACCATTACTATTTGCAAAAATGGATTTAGTTACATTGTTAGTATTTTGTAAATCTCATTCATAGTTAAATAAATAATAAGTAAGAAAAACATAAACACACCTACGACGACGACAAAGCGATCTCCAATATTGGAACACGAGTCGACATTTTCTGCTTCTGAACTAGGTGCTATTGGTACATATGTGCAGGGCTCAGTCTCTCTGCTTATCTCTGTATGTGTGGATAGTTGTCCTCCCATTTGGCTAGATGTAGAAGGTTGGGTCTCTTGCTGTGAAGACAATGATGGCTGTGAAGGACAATCTATAGAAGGTGATGACTCCACTATCCTATTAACGGAAAGGGGTGGCCCATCGACAGAGGGTAATGAATGGGCCGCCCTATCAAATTGTATCTCACTATGGACAGCTTGTAGTCTTGTAGATTGTCTTTGCAAGTGTGGTATGGTAGTCTTTGCCTTCTGTTTTGGACCTATTGTACCTATACCAAATATATATATATATATATTGCATATATGCAAATCAATAGAAATAATAATATTTTGAGCTTGATATGAGATAGATTTATGTGATAAGAGATATCATATACTTTTTAAAAAAAATTAAAGAGAGGGTAGTCACATGCCATTAGTGACCCCTGCCTGAATTTATAAACAAACCCTCACTTGTGGCGGAGGAATACCGTAGTAACAATCAAAGTACTTAGATTTTACAAAAGTATAGAACAAAATTAAAAAACACAAGTACCAACAAAACGATATAGCAAAAACAGTACCACTAAACAGGCCTATATAAAAGAAAATTGATGTAAACAAGCCTATAGAAATATAAACGAAACCTCAACACTATTAGCGAGTTTCGATTGTCATTCCATCTATGTCATTTCGCGTCCACACAACATCGTCAATACCAGGTTTAATAGCTTCATCGTTGGAAGTGTTAATACAATATTCATTGACCAAATATTCATCCTCATCGTCGTTAGTCACTTCCACTTCACCAGTGTCATACACATCTCTTGGTTTTGTCTTAATGACGACGACCCAATTTGGGCACCTTTCATCTGTCACATAAAATACTAGAGATACTTGGGAAGATAAAACAAACGGATCATCAGTTATCCGACTACTAGTGTGTACTAGATGAGAAAAATTTACGATATTAAAGCCAAACTCGTCCTCCTTGAAACCTCTACCCCGAGCAACGTCTACCCAATCACATTTGAATAACACATATCGGGACCCATCATAATACATAACCTCAATTATGCGTATTAATTGGCCATACCAAGCAGGGCCATCTTGATCAGTACACACACTAACACCACAATTCTGAGTTTTCTTCTCATTTTCATGATTCCTAGTGCAATATTTTGTGCCATTGATGACAATTCGTTTAAATTTTTTGGCAACTTGCATGGGACCTTTAAAATGCATTATGACTTTATGGCCCAATTTGCTTCTTCCATTGTCATCCATTTTTATTACCTGAAAGGTTGGATTATTAGCATTGATTAAAACGACAAAAACTAGCTACAGAGGCATAATAAATTAATATTGTGATACAATATTGAATGGGGTGTAATCCATACATAGTCTTGGAATCAATTACAAAATTGGTTTTCGTGCCTCTTCTGTAGTTCAACATTTGATAAATGATTCCCATAAACTCTATTCCTCATTATTTCCAAGTGCATCCTATTATATGTTCACAACATCACAAATGTCTGTTACAATTACACAAATATAAATTAAATATAATTTAATTCGTACGTATCAAGCATTGCAACTCACATGCGGAATGGAGTGAAATTGTCAGAGTTGAAGAGAATATAGCGATGTGCTTATGTCCACGACGTAAAATCGAGGCGAACGTCAACAACTTTCCCTTTAGAATCATTCGGGTTTCTAGATGGTCTATTGAAAACTGTTCGATCATATTCTAAATAACGAGACCATAACGTCAATAATTCCTCCAACAAATATCATTCAGCAATGGAACCTTCTGGCGCAGCTTTGTTACGCACATGAAACTTAAGTCGGTGTAGGTACCTACCACATAAATCATTAGATGACTTTCATTATTTTTAAAAAATATGTTCTTACTTTAATAGATTTATGTGTTTTTAATTCAATAACTATAGCATACCTTTCAATGGGATACATCCATCGATAATGATCGAGTCCTCCAAGCTTACATTCTGCAACTAAATATATAGTCAAGTGAACCATAACCATGAAAAATGATGGCGGAAATATCATTTCTAATTGGCACAATATGTAAGGTATTCTAAATTCCAATCGGTCCAAATCTTCAAGCCCAACGTTTTGGAACAAATTCTCCTTAAGAATCCAGATAGCTCGATTAATGGTTCTATTACCTTCTTAGGTAATGACCCACGTAATGCAATTGGCAGGAGCTGTTGCATTAGTATATGGCAATCATGACTCTTCATGCCCACTATAGTACGGTGTTGAAGCTTGACACAACGTGAAACATTTGAAGAATAACCGTCCGGTACTTTTACATTTTGTATAACCTTCAACAAGTCTTCTTTTTCTTTGTTACTCATTGTGAAAATAGCAGGAGGAAAATATGTCTTGTTTGCATCTGTTATAACCGGATGAAGTTGGGGTCTCAAACCCATCTCTTGTAAGTCAAGGCGTGCCTTTATGCCATCTTTTGATTTTGTATCAATATTTAACAGTGTGCCAACAATATTATCCACCACATTTTTTTCAATGTGCATCACATCAAGATTTTGATGCAATAAATTATCTTTCCAGTAAGGTAAACTAAAGAAAATACTACATTTCTTCCATGAGTGTTCCTTAACATTAGTCGACCCCACAACTCTTTTTCTTTTACGATCTGTTCTATCATTGCAATTTAAATCATCTAATTGTTCCAAGATTTCATCAGGTGTTGGCATAGTAGGTGAAGGTTCAATTTCTCGTGTACCATCAAATGTTTTTGCCATCATTCTCCACCTATGATTACTTGGCAAGAATCGTCTATGCCCCATATAGAAAAACTTTTTTCCTTGTTTCAACCATCTAGATCGTGTGTTACCCATACAAATAGGACATGCTAAACGACCTTTCATATCCACCCAAACAAATCACCATACACAAGAAAATCATTTATCATCCACATTAAAGCTACGCGCATTGTAAAGATCTCTCTAGAGCAAATATCATAGGTTGGTGCTCCAACTTCCCATAATTCCTTTAATTATGATATTAGAGACTCTAAGTATACATCTATATTCATTGAAGGTGATGATGGTCCCGGTATAATCAACGATAGCATGAAACTTGATCGTTTCATGCATATCCAATGAGGTAAATTGTAAGGTACCAACATAACTGGCCAAGTACTATAAGAAATGCTCATGTTCCCAAAAGGATTAAAGCCATCTGCAGATAAACAAGCCTAACATTGCGGGGGTCAAAGGCAAAATCATCATGTTGTGTATCAAACGTCCTCCAGGCCATGCCATTTGCTAGATGCCTTAATACCCCATCATTTGTGCGGCCCATAGCATGCCATTTCATTTGTGAAGAAGTCTTCGATGACATAAAAAGCCTTTGCAACCTTGTTTTCAACGGAAACCACCTTAATATTTTCGCTGGACTTCTTTTACCTTTTTTAGACCTATTATCCATAGACTCTTTTTGCTTCCACTTTGACGCTTCGCATACCACGGATGTTTCCAGATTCTCATTGTCCTTCCAAAATAACACACAACCATTGGGACATACTAAGATCTTCTTGTATCCAAGACCTAACTCATTCATATACTTCTTCACCTCGTACGCATTGTTAGGCAATGATGCTCCTGGTGGGAGCAACTCATTCACAAATTCAAGTAGTTCTGTGAATATACTATTACTCAATCCACTCAAACACTTCATATTCCAGAGACGTAAGATAGCACTAAACTTAGTACGTTTTGTGCACCCTTCATATAATGGCTCATCAACATCTTTCAACATATTGTAAAATTTATTAACTCTTTCACTAGAACCTTGTCGATTTTCATTTTGCACTCCAGCCTCTCCAGCATCCACACCTATTTCTGGTCCACCCTCCACTATTTTAGGATCAAACATGGGGAAAACGTCATGTAACATGGTTGTCATCCCACTAGAGCCTTCATTTATTTGCTCATTATTATTTTGGGCATCAATAGCATGGTAAGATGCCCCCCTATTCTCTTCCCACGAGCATGCCAAATGGTGTAACCTTGAGAAATTCCATAACTAATTAAATGATCATATACCATGTTGGGGATGAACATCTTACGTAATCCACATTTTCTACATGGGAAACAAATCGACGAATTTGTATCACAATTCTCACACGCAAACTTCAAAAACTCATTGACACCATCGACATACTCTTTTGTATGTCGAGGTTTTTTCATCCAACTTTTGTCCATAACTTTACTATATTTTAAATATGAAAACAAAAACCTATTAGAATGCGAGATCCTCAATAACTTAAAGCATAGTATGGAAAATAATTTAATTGTATGAGTAAAGCAAAATAAAGCTTAAATTTGCATATAATCCGAAGTGTTGAGGGAAAAATGAGTTGATTGGCATATTCTTGTGATAACATGTGTAAAACAGTGTTGTAACAAGTGTCAAAGTGAAAAGGCTTGAAGTGTGCTCATTATTGGTCAAAACAGATGTCTTCGCTTGACCCTCGCTCAACAAGGCACTCGATCGAACTCAGATAGAGTTGAACGCTCGACATGGCGCTCGAGTGAACACAGGCAGATTGGAATGCTCGACACTCGCTCGACATTCCGCTCAAGCGAACTCAAGTAGATTGGAACGCTCGATACTCACTCGACACTAAGCTCAAGCGAACTCAGACAAAATGGGCTTGGACATGTAAAAAACTTAAAACGCATTGGACAGGTTCTTGAGTTTTAAATACAAATGTTGTACGTGATGATTCTAGCTAGGTTGAAGCCATGAATAAGTGCTTAAGCATTATGAAATTCAAATGGGACATATGGGGGTATGTACCCAGTGAACTAATAAAAAAATAAATGTGAGACATCAAAACTTAGTGTATACGTACGCCTGCATTTATAAAGAAAAGGAAGTTAATTCTAACACCATCTGGATGATCACTACTTATTTCTATGAGTTTGAAGAGTGGTGGAAACCTCAACCCAAAAGTATACTTTACAACCATACTTTACGTACTCCATGAAGAAACCTCTACGTTGAACGTCCATTACCAAATGGAGAGAGAGAGATAAATCGATAGAGAGAAACGTGAGGGAAGATATGATGAAGCTTACCGTGAGATGCGATGTGGTGGGGCTCTAGGTGTGGTGGTCGGAGTGCTTGGCAAAAAGGAGATCGGTGGATGCTCTGTTTCGGGTACGGAAAAATAGGGGACAAACGGTGGATGCTCTTTTCCATTTGGACTGATGTTGCATGATGGATTGGAGTTGAAGGGCTGGTTTTGCGTGGCTGTGCTATGGTTTTGCGTGGCTGTGGAAGGAGGAAGGGCTGTTCTGCAACTCAAACTTATGCAACCGTGGGGTTGTGTATAGAGGGATATTGCACCGGCTTGAGGTTTCTTCCATAGTGTATGTAGGAACCAAAAAAATAAAACCCTAGGCAAACAGAAGTGATATAAGCGTGCATGGAGTCTATGGGGTTGTGTGTGAACTCGTGCAACCGTGGAAATAAAGTGATGAAAACAAATAAATAAATAGGCTCTAATTTCTTGAATTTTGGACCTCAACTCAAACTCAAAAAAATTAATCATATAATGGCTCATCAGCATCTTTCAACATATTGTAAAATTNTTGGACCTCAACTCAAACTCAAAAATAATAATCGAACTTATTTAAAGATTATCTCGAGTATAAAAAGATTTTTAAAGTACTAATTATCAAGCCCAAGGTTTTATCATAAACTACCAAAATAAAAATTGTAGGCCCGTAGTCTATATTTTAAAAGATATTTGAAAACTCAAATGGTATTTTCACACATTTTATTTATTAAAAAAAATTGAAAACAACTTGCATTGGACTCGGGTGTTACATATTGACTACTGCAATCCCAGTATTAAGCATTTTTATTAAAAGATCACATGATTCATAAAAATAATCACTTTATCTTTTTTAAAATAAATAATCTATAATGCTTTTTATCTGCAAACCAAGAAGATGTAATTTTTCACTACTCGATCAAACATGTAGTGTAAAACTGAAGTTACACCACATCTAAACCAAGGATGCAAGGACCCATAACAAAGTTAAACGCGACTATTGATCGGTTTGCATTGCTAGCTATGGACTACTCTGTTTTGAGGGTACAAAACAGAGGATGGTTCGATTGGTTTGCACTTCTATCGGTTTGCTATGTGAATTAAGGAGGAGGAGATGGTTGAAATAGGGAAATTGAAGGGATGTTGATCTGTGGAGGCGTTGATCTGTGGATGCGTTGATGCCAAATGTGAAAAATTTAATATGTGAAGTACAGAGTATATAGTAGGCAAGGCCCCGCCCCTGTCCGGCCCACCCCACATGGATTAATAGCCCATGCGGGGGTGGGTTGAATATAGATATATAAAATTTGTTAAAATCTTGAAGTTGAATTCAAGTTAATCCAAAATACAACTCTAATAAGTTTATATTTTTTTAAATGTATAAATTTTAATTTATAATTTAAATTATATTATAATTTGGATCTAAAAAAATTTTAGACATTGGGTTGAGCAGGGGGTGCGCGGGGCAGGGTGTGGTTTCAACCGCACCCCCCAGTTGCGGGAAGGGGATCATGCCCCTGCCCCGCACCATGTGGGTAGCATCCCTAGTATAAAGTCACTTTACAATCTGCTCATGTGTGCGTCAGACCCCCTCAATTAACAGGCTCAACAGGTGACATATTTAATTGAACACGTGACATACAAGTAAAACACGTTATAGGCACGTTAAAAAATAATAAAAAGTATAGGCACAACAACATAATTGCCTTTTAGTAACGATTGGAAAATTGTCACAGTCTCCAAACCGTCACTAAAAAGTATTTTCTATGACGATTTCTGGAAACTGTCGCTAAAGATAGATGAGAGGAATCACTATAATTGAATAACATTAAATAAAATTAATGATTCCTAATAAAATTTAAGTGTATGAGAGGAAATTTATTTATATATATTTAGTAAGATACGAAAAAATCAAAAATAAAAAAGAGTTAAGGGAACACACAAAACAAAAAGGAATGAAAGATAGATAGAATTAAAATAAGTATGAGAGAAAATGAAGACTGAGTTTATGGTAAAATGGGTGAAGACCTTTGGTTGCAACTGGGAAGCTGCTTCGTTCATTGCTAAAAGTTACCGAGTTTTTGTACCGATAATGTTAAAAATATTTTTGTTATTTGTTTATAGTATTTTTTTGTATATTTAAAAATACTAAAAATATACACATTTTGATAACTTTTGTGGATGGGATTCAGTATCATTTTCCTGCAAACTTTGATCACGTTTCCATAAGTTTTCTCTTCTCTTTTTTGGTTATTTTATTTTTCTGGGCACTATTATATGGGTTTTTTGTTCATTGATTAAATTTGCATTTTAACCTGCAAATTAGCCCTTTTTTTCCCACGTGTTTTGCGTTCATACCACCTTTCCTTTACCTATCGCTTTTTTTTTTTTTTTTAAGTGAAACATCATCCTTTATTGATAACATGATCTGTTCATACATTGGAGTTTCCTCTATGTCTACAATGTAATCTAATACATGCATACATACATACAAATATGTATGTATGTATATATATATATATATATATATATATATCTGCTTTTGCCGATTATGGGCAGTAGAGTTGCCTTCCTTGTTTACATGATAGACTATACACGCTTCCAACTTTGCCATTGTAGCTTGAGTGTCAGTTATAATCATCCCAAAGTAGCTTCCATTTCATTTTTTTAAATTGAGTTTATTAACAACTTATTTGAAGTCTCATTCGAGTATAACTTTCTTCGTTCCTAAATCTAATCCAAACTGTACTACTATGCTTGCTGCTATGGCCTCTCCTATAAGAGGATCAGGTATCGAGTCTTGTTTTTTCCTCAAGATAGCCAAAAAGTTGCCTTCTTCATATCTTATTATCACTCCAATTCCTATTTTACATTGTTTCTCATCAACTGCCACATCCAAATTGATTTTACCAAAATCTTGAGGTGGGCATTCCCATGTTATTGCCCTTATGCTATCTACAGAAATATGCTGCTCATTTCTTGGTTCAACTGTACATAATTCTGACTGCATTTGTTTCACTCTATGTAGTACAGTTTGAGATCAACCAAAATGTTTCTAAACACTAATTGATTTCTTCTCCACCAGAGGTTCCATAGTGTTAAAGCTAGCTCTATCATTTTTTGTTTGTCTAACTTGATGAGCATCTCTTCCATTAGCTCCTTTGCACTCTTGTATGACCATTTGCATTTCTGAATTTTCCTAGAACATTGACTCAAAACATTGTTAGCTGAAACACACTCCCACAATATATGTTCAATGGTTTCAGGTTCCATCAGACACATTGGACAATTTGGATCATCCAATATATTTTTTTTGTGCAAATTAATCTTGGTGGGCTGTATTGTAATAGCCCAATAGAAATTCAATGGTGGAATTCGCAAAGGTTTTATCTTTTTAACATAGTCAATGTTATCACTTGTTATGGTGGCAGAAATACGATTTTAATTGTTTGAGGTGGTTAGAAGTGTCAGAATACCTTATAGTTTACGCCACTAGACTCAGTTGAATATTTAGGATTTTATGGCACAATAACCCATTTTTATAATTTCGGACGAAACGACTGTTCGAAATTGTGAATTTATTTTTAGGGGCACTTCAGGATTGAGTTTTGGTAAACGATTTTCACTGTAGGTTAATATGAATATTTAGGATTTTTGAATACTAAGTTTATTACGCATTTTTTGTGGAGTGAATAGTAACCTCGATAAGCGTACTAAGTACAGTGTTTTCAAAATCACAGTGTGGAATGTCCAAATTAGGTTAGAGAAGTTTTATTTGGACACTTGGCAAGATCTTAGCCACACATAGTGAATAGTATTAGACACTTGGCACAAAGAGGAACCATTAAATGGATTTGTGAATGAAATCAAGGTGTAAGATCATGCTACCTAAGCAAAACTTTTTTTCATTTGATCTACCAAATTGAGCCAGATCAAAGAAGGTTTCAACCCTAGTAAAACCCTAAATGGTTTGAATCCAACTGAAATCCCAAAAGATTGGTTGAAACCGAAACCCTAAATGGTTTTCCCAAATCCTAAAGTTGGCTTTCAAACCCTTTTTTATCCAATTTCTAGCATTGTATTTAATCAGTTGATTAAATCTCGTCCACATGCTATTAATTTCTCAAATTCTTGTTATGACATCGTTATCCAACCTTTTAAACCTTGAAAATTTAATTGAGCCAAGAAAAATTGAATTTGGGATTAATAGCATCTCAAAACCAAACCAAACCCCCTTTAAACCCCAAATTGAAGTCCACTTGGTTAAGGCCCACGAATTCGGCCACCTTGGCAAAGCTTATTGAAGAAGTTTCCTACCCCACATGGCAGACCATCCATTGCCCTTGGCTTCACCCAATTGTGCGTTGATGAGATGGAGAAACCCACCCCATCAACCTCCACACCCCATAGCTTCTGCAGGCAGGCCTTTCCCCCACTATTCTCCACTTTATGTCACATAGCCACCTCCAATTAAGGGCCATTCAAGCCCATATCTTCCCCCTCCAGAAATCTAGAGTCGCAAAAGACACACTTCTTTCCCTTTAATCACTTCTTCAACCCATTCTTAGAGAGAAACCCAAAAGAGCTATCTCAGGCAGATTTTTGGGTCTTATTGCGTGGAAATTTTTGACCATTTGTAAGTATTTTCACACGATGACTTCTTCATAAAAGTTGTTTCTATTTGAGTATAGTTTTCATAAATATATTATTCCTATCATTATATGGTCATTTGGTTGGTCAAAAGTATTTTTAACCATGGAAAGGTCATTCTGGGTGTGAAACTGGAGAGTATATTATGTTTTGGAGTTTTTAACCAAGCTAATGGACATATATTGGTCTGAAAATTTTATGAAGTGTTGTTAGCATATTTTTATGAGTTTCAATTGAGGTTTTTTTTGTATGAATAATGTTTTTGATAATATATTTTCTTAGATCTAGAAACTTAAAAACTGGAAGTGAAAAAACAGTTTTTGTTTGGAGAAAGTTTGAATATTTCAAGATTTGATCTTACTCTAAAGGCTTTGATATTTTTATATGATAATCCAAAGTCTTTTATTTTCATATTAGGATGTTATTTTGAAGATATTTAGTATTAGTTTCAAATATATGATTTTTCTATGCAAGAGGATTTCGGTTAGGCCTAATATTTGATTTTTTGGATTAGATCCATGTTTGATTGATTTTTAGCCATGTGATTTTAATTTTGATGGTTGGATATTCTTAAGGACACATGGGTAAACCATGTGATGCTTTATTTCGAAGATCTCACCTTCTTAAGCTATTGATCAAGAGATTTATCAAAGCTAATTGAGAAAAAAGTTTCTGTTTTTGGACTAAGTGTAAAACCAAAAGCTCCAAGTGTTATTTTGTGATTTTGGTGACTTTAGTTTGATAATTTAAAGCATGGCTGATCTTAGGATGGTTCAAAGCTTGTGATTAAGTGTTTGGATCTTTTTACAAAAAGTATGGTGTTGATTATTAGCTTTTTCTAAATGGATGTTTTAACTATAGTTTTAAACTTAGGATAGGAAGATATTTGTTGCAAAATTTTGGTTTAGGCATGAGTTTTGAAGTTGGAATGAATTGCAACAAAAATAAAGAGAAATGGCTTATGGATGTTTCGGCTATAGTGTATTTTTCATAATTGTGATTTGTTTTAAATTTTTATGAGTTTATATTTGAGTTTAAGACAAAATTTACATGAGGAATGTAAATTTTGGAAATTGTTGGAGTTAGGATGTGAATTCTTAAGTTATAGGTAAAATTGTCATTTTCCCACATGTAGAGGAAAAAATGGTAATTTTACTCTAAGTTGTCTCTTTATACATTTCTAATTGTTAGTAATTAAATTTCTAACTTTTAGATTACCCTTTTACTGTTCCTCGTATTTCACGCTTTATTCTCATGGAGCGCAACGATTGAGGTAAGTTAGTTTCTAACTTACTATCAGTTTACTGTGTATGTATAATGGGTAAGGGAACTACAATTTTTGTATGTATGTTATCATATATGCCATGCCACTTCATTACATGTTTATCTGTTCTGCATGATTTATTTTGTCACGAATATTTATCTATTACACAATCTATTCTATCACATATTTCTATATGTTATAGGTATGCTATGTTAAGTATGTCAAATGTTACATGTATGTCATATCATGTAATATTCATCATTGCAAGTATGTCATGTTAAATAAAGAAGTCAGATCAAGTTTATGTTAAGTCAAGTTTTAGATCACATTCATATTAAATTATGTTAAGTCAAATTTTTAACACTTTTAAATATATTTTTCTAAAAAAATCATAATATTATTAAAAAAATACTTACTTAATTATTAAAAAAAAATAAAAGAGACCAACAATAACTCCAATAGGAGCTACCAGTGGTCGCCAAAGCATTTCTCTTAAAAATTTATCCACTCCAAACTAGTGCAATGGCCTAGAATAATGGATCCATGAGGATTATCCATATATACACTCAGCCCAATTAGAGCATTAGTATATTAGTTTGATTAAAGCCATCTTTTAAAATTTGACAAAAAGTGTATATTTTTCATAAATTATTAACTCTTTCACTAGAACCTTGTCGATTTTCATTTTGCACTCCAGCCTCTCCAGCATCCACACCTATTTCTGGTCCACCCTTCACTATTTTAGGATCAAACATGGGGAAAACGTCATGTAACATGGTTGTCATCCCACTAGAGCCTTCATTTATTTGCTCATTATTATTTTGGGCATCAATAGCATGGTAAGATGCCCCCCTATTCTCTTCCCATGAGCATGCCAAATGGTGTAACCTTGAGAAATTCCATAACTAATCAAATGATCATATACCATGTTGGGGATGAACATCTTACGTAATCCACATTTTCTATATGGGAAACAAATCGACGAATTTGTATCACAATTCTCACACGCAAACTTCAAAAACTCATTGACACCATCGACATACTCTTTTGTATGTCGAGGTTTTTTCATCCAACTTTTGTCCATAGCTTAACTATATTTTAAATATGAAAACAGAAACCTATTAGAATGCGAGATCCTCAATAACTTAAAGCATAGTATGGAAAATAATTTAATTGTATGAGTAAAGCAAAATAAAGCTTAAATTTGCATATAATCTGAAGTGTTGAGGGAAAAATGAGTTGATTGGCATATTCTTGTGATAATATGTGTAAAATAGTGTTGTAACAAGTGTCAAAGTGAAAAGGCTTGAAGTGTGCTCATTATTGGTCAAAACAGATGTCTTCGCTTGACCCTCGCTCAACAAGGCACTCGATCGAACTCAGATAGAGTTGAACGCTCGACATGGCGCTCGAGTGAACACAGGCAGATTGGAATGCTCGACACTCGCTCGACATTCCGCTCAAGCGAACTCAAGTAGATTGGAACGCTCGATACTCACTCGACACTAAGCTCAAGCGAACTCAGACAAAATGGGCTTGGACATGTAAAAAACTTAAAACGCATTGGACAGGTTCTTGAGTTTTAAATACAAATGTTGTACGTGATGATTCTAGCTAGGTTGAAGCCATGAATAAGTGCTTAAGCATTATGAAATTCAAATGGGACATATGGGGGTATGTACCCAGTGAACTAATAAAAAAATAAATGTGAGACATCAAAACTTAGTGTATACGTACGCCTGCATTTATAAAGAAAAGGAAGTTAATTCTAACACCATCTGGATGATCACTACTTATTTCTATGAGTTTGAAGAGTGGTGGAAACCTCAACCCAAAAGTATACTTTACAACCATACTTTACGTACTCCATGAAGAAACCTCTACGTTGAACGTCCATTACCAAATGGAGAGAGAGAGATAAATCGATAGAGAGAAACGTGAGGGAAGATATGATGAAGCTTACCGTGAGATGCGATGTGGTGGGGCTCTAGGTGTGGTGGTCGGAGTGCTTGGCAAAAAGGAGATCGGTGGATGCTCTGTTTCGGGTACGGAAAAATAGGGGACAAACGGTGGATGCTCTTTTCCATTTGGACTGATGTTGCATGATGGATTGGAGTTGAAGGGCTGGTTTTGCGTGGCTGTGCTATGGTTTTGCGTGGCTGTGGAAGGAGGAAGGGCTGTTCTGCAACTCAAACTTATGCAACCGTGGGGTTGTGTATAGAGGGATATTGCACCGGCTTGAGGTTTCTTCCATAGTGTATGTAGGAACCAAAAAAATAAAACCCTAGGCAAACAGAAGTGATATAAGCGTGCATGGAGTCTATGGGGTTGTGTGTGAACTCGTGCAACCGTGGAAATAAAGTGATGAAAACAAATAAATAAATAGGCTCTAATTTCTTGAATTTTGGACCTCAACTCAAACTCAAAAAAATTAATCGAACTTATTTAAAGATTATCTCAAGTATAAAAAGATTTTTAAAGTACTAACTATCAAGCACAAGGTTTTATCATAAACTACCAAAATAAAAATTGTAGGCCCGTAGTCTATATTTTAAAAGATATTTGAAAACTCAAATGGTATTTTCACACATTTTATTTATTAAAAAAAAAAATTGAAAACAACTTGGCATTGGACTCGGGTGTTACATATTATCTACTGCAATCCCAGTACTAGGCATTTTCATTAAAAGATCACATGATTCATACAAATAATCACTTTATCTTTTTTAAAATAAATAATCTATAACGCTTTTTATCTACAAACCAAGAAGATGTAATTTTTCACTACTCGGTCAAACATGTAGTGTAAAACTGAAGTTTACACCACATCTAAACCAAGGATGCATGGACCCATAACAAAGTTAATGTGACTATTGATCGGTATGCATTGCTAGCTATGGACTACTCTGTTTTGAGGGTACAAAACAGAGGATGGTTCGATTGGTTTGCACTTCTATCGGTTTGCTATGTGAATTAAGGAGGAGGAGATGGTTGAAATAGGGAAATTGAAGGGATGTTGATCTGTGGAGGCGTTGATCTGTGGATGCGTTGATGCCAAATGTGAAAAATTTAATATGTGAAGTACAGAGTATATAGTAGGCAAGGCCCCGCCCCTGTCCGGCCCACCCCACANAACTTATTTAAAGATTATCTCAAGTATAAAAAGATTTTTAAAGTACTAACTATCAAGCACAAGGTTTTATCATAAACTATCAAAATAAAAATTGTAGGCCCGTAGTCTATATTTTAAAAGATATTTGAAAACTCAAATGGTATTTTCACACATTTTATTTATTAAAAAAAAATTGAAAACAACTTGGCATTGGACTCGGGTGTTACATATTATCGACTACAATCCCAGTACTAGGCATTTTCATTAAAAGATCACATGATTCATACAAATAATCACTTTATCTTTTTTAAAATAAATAATCTATAACGCTTTTTATCTACAAACCAAGAAGATGTAATTTTTCACTAATCGGTCAAACATGTAGTGTAAAACTAAAGTTTACACCACATCTAAACCAAGGATGCATGGACCCATAACAAAGTTAACGTGACTATTGATCGGTTTGCATTGCTAGCTATGGACTACTCTGTTTTGAGGGTACAAAACAGAGGATGGTTCGATTGGTTTGCACTTCTATCGGTTTGCTATGTGAATTAAGGAGGAGGAGATGGTTGAAATAGGGAAATTGAAGGGATGTTGATCTGTGGAGGCGTTGATCTGTGGATGCGTTGATGCCAAATGTGAAAAATTTAATATGTGAAGTACAGAGTATATAGTAGGCAAGGCCCCGCCCCTGTCCGGCCCACCCCACATGGATTAATAGCCCATGCGGGGGTGGGTTGAATATAGATATATAAAATTTGTTAAAATCTTGAAGTTGAATTCAAGTTAATCCAAAATACAACTCTAATAAGTTTATATTTTTTTAAATGTATAAATTTTAATTTATAATTTAAATTATATTATAATTTGGATCTAAAAAAATTTTAGACATTGGGTTGAGCAGGGGGTGCGCGGGGCAGGGTGTGGTTTCAACCGCACCCCCCAGTTGCGGGAAGGGGATCATGCCCCTGCCCCGCACCATGTGGGTAGCATCCCTAGTATAAAGTCACTTTACAATCTGCTCATGTGTGCGTCAGACCCCCTCAATTAACAGGCTCAACAGGTGACATATTTAATTGAACACGTGACATACAAGTAAAACACGTTATAGGCACGTTAAAAAATAATAAAAAGTATAGGCACAACAACATAATTGCCTTTTAGTAACGATTGGAAAATTGTCACAGTCTCCAAACCGTCACTAAAAAGTATTTTCTATGACGATTTCTGGAAACTGTCGCTAAAGATAGATGAGAGGAATCACTATAATTGAATAACATTAAATAAAATTAATGATTCCTAATAAAATTTAAGTGTATGAGAGGAAATTTATTTATATATATTTAGTAAGATACGAAAAAATCAAAAATAAAAAAGAGTTAAGGGAACACACAAAACAAAAAGGAATGAAAGATAGATAGAATTAAAATAAGTATGAGAGAAAATGAAGACTGAGTTTATGGTAAAATGGGTGAAGACCTTTGGTTGCAACTGGGAAGCTGCTTCGTTCATTGCTAAAAGTTACCGAGTTTTTGTACCGATAATGTTAAAAATATTTTTGTTATTTGTTTATAGTATTTTTTTGTATATTTAAAAATACTAAAAATATACACATTTTGATAACTTTTGTGGATGGGATTCAGTATCATTTTCCTGCAAACTTTGATCACGTTTCCATAAGTTTTCTCTTCTCTTTTTTGGTTATTTTATTTTTCTGGGCACTATTATATGGGTTTTTTGTTCATTGATTAAATTTGCATTTTAACCTGCAAATTAGCCCTTTTTTTCCCACGTGTTTTGCGTTCATACCACCTTTCCTTTACCTATCGCTTTTTTTTTTTTTTTTAAGTGAAACATCATTCTTTATTGATAACATGATCTGTTCATACATTGGAGTTTCCTCTATGTCTACAATGTAATCTAATACATACATACATATATATGTATGTATATATCTGCTTTTGCTAGATCACTACGAGAAAAATGGCATTTTGTGGCTAATTTATTGCGGCAAAAATAATATTCGTAATCAAAATTAGCTGCGAATACTATTTTCGCCGTAATAAATTAGCCACAAAAGACCGTTTTTCCTGTAGTGGATTATGGGCAGTAGAGTTGCCTTCCTTGTTTACATGGTAGACTATACACGATTCCAACTTTGCCATTGTAGCTTGAGTGTCAGTTATAATCATCCCAAAGTAGCTTCCATTTCATTTTTTTAAATTGAGTTTATTAACAACTTATTTGAAGTCTCATTCAAGCATAACTTTCTTCGTTCCTAAATCTAATCCAAACTGTACTACTATGCTTGCTGCTATGGCCCCTCCTATAAGAGGATCAGGTATCGAGTCTTGTTTTTTCCTCAAGATAGCCAAAAAGTTGCCTTCTTCATATCTTATTATCACTCCAATTCCTATTTTACATTGTTTCTCATCAACTGCCACATCCAAATTGATTTTACTAAAGTCTTGAGGTGGGCATTCCCATGTTATTGCCCTTCTGCTATCTATAGAAATATGCTACTCATTTCTTGGTTTAACTGTACATAATTCTGACTGCATTTGTTTCACTCTATGTAGCACAGTTTGGAGATCAACCAAAATGTTTCTAAACACTAATTGATTTCTTCTCTACCAGAGGTTCCACAGTGTTAAAGTTAGCTCTATCATTTTTTGTTTGTCTAACTTGATGAGCATCTCTTCCATTAGCTCCTTTGCACTCTTGTATGACCATTTGCATTTCTGAATTTTCCTAGAACATTGACTCAAAACATTGTTAGCTGAAACACACTCCCACAATATATGTTCAATGGTTTCAGGTTCCATCAGACACATTGGACAATTTGGATCATCCAATATATTTTTTTTGTGAAAATTAATCTTGGTGGGCAGTATTGTAATAGCCCAATAGAAATTCAATGGTGGAATTCGCAAAGGTTTTATCCTTTCAACATAGTCAGTGTTATCACTCGTTATGGTGGTAGAAATACGATTTTAATTGTTTGAGGTGGTTCGAAGTGTCAGAATACCTTATAGTCTACGCTGCTAGACTCAGTTGAATATTTAGGATTTTATGGCGCAATAACCCATTTTTATAATTTCGGACGAAACGACTGTTCAAAATTTTGAATTTATTTTTAGGGGCACTTCAGGATTGAGTTTTGGTAAACGATTTTCACTGTAGGTTAATATGAATATTTAAGATTTTTGAATACTAAGTTTATTACACATTTTTTGTGGAGTGAATAGTAACCTCGATAAGCGTACTAAGTACAGTGTTTTCAAAATCACAGTGTGGAATGTCCAAATTAGGTTAGAGAAGTTTTATTTGGACACTTGGCAAGATCTTAGCCACACATAGTGAATAGTATTAGACACTTGGCACAAAGAGGAACCATTAAATGGATTTGTGAATGAAATCAAGGTGTAAGATCATGCTACCTAAGCAAAACTTTTTTTCATTTGATCTACCAAATTGAGCCAGATCAAAGAAGGTTTCAACCCTAGTAAAACCCTAAATGGTTTGAATCCAACTGAAATCCCAAAAGATTGGTTGAAACCGAAACCCTAAATGGTTTTCCCAAATCCTAAAGTTGGCTTTCAAACCCTTTTTTATCCAATTTCTAGCATTGTATTTAATCAGTTGATTAAATCTCGTCCACATGCTATTAATTTCTCAAATTCTTGTTATGACATCGTTATCCAACCTTTTAAACCTTGAAAATTTAATTGAGCCAAGAAAAATTGAATTTGGGATTAATAGCATCTCAAAACCAAACCAAACCCCCTTTAAACCCCAAATTGAAGTCCACTTGGTTAAGGCCCACGAATTCGGCCACCTTGGCAAAGCTTATTGAAGAAGTTTCCTACCCCACATGGCAGACCATCCATTGCCCTTGGCTTCACCCAATTGTGCGTTGATGAGATGGAGAAACCCACCCCATCAACCTCCACACCCCATAGCTTCTGCAGGCAGGCCTTTCCCCCACTATTCTCCACTTTATGTCACATAGCCACCTCCAATTAAGGGCCATTCAAGCCCATATCTTCCCCCTCCAGAAATCTAGAGTCGCAAAAGACACACTTCTTTCCCTTTAATCACTTCTTCAACCCATTCTTAGAGAGAAACCCAAAAGAGCTATCTCAGGCAGATTTTTGGGTCTTATTGCGTGGAAATTTTTGACCATTTGTAAGTATTTTCACACGATGACTTCTTCATAAAAGTTGTTTCTATTTGAGTATAGTTTTCATAAATATATTATTCCTATCATTATATGGTCATTTGGTTGGTCAAAAGTATTTTTAACCATGAAAAGGTCATTCTGGGTGTGAAACTGGAGAGTATATTATGTTTTGGAGTTTTTAACCAAGCTAATGGACATATATTGGTCTGAAAATTTTATGAAGTGTTGTTAGCATATTTTTATGAGTTTCAATTGAGGTTTTTTTTGTATGAATAATGTTTTTGATAATATATTTTCTTAGATCTAGAAACTTAAAAACTGGAAGTGAAAAAACAGTTTTTGTTTGGAGAAAGTTTGAATATTTCAAGATTTGATCTTACTCTAAAGGCTTTGATATTTTTATATGATAATCCAAAGTCTTTTATTTTCATATTAGGATGTTATTTTGAAGATATTTAGTATTAGTTTCAAATATATGATTTTTCTATGCAAGAGGATTTCGGTTAGGCCTAATATTTGATTTTTTGGATTAGATCCATGTTTGATTGATTTTTAGCCATGTGATTTTAATTTTGATGGTTGGATATTCTTAAGGACACATGGGTAAACCATGTGATGCTTTATTTCGAAGATCTCACCTTCTTAAGCTATTGATCAAGAGATTTATCAAAGCTAATTGAGAAAAAAGTTTCTGTTTTTGGACTAAGTGTAAAACCAAAAGCTCCAAGTGTTATTTTGTGATTTTGGTGACTTTAGTTTGATAATTTAAAGCATGGCTGATCTTAGGATGGTTCAAAGCTTGTGATTAAGTGTTTGGATCTTTTTACAAAAAGTATGGTGTTGATTATTAGCTTTTTCTAAATGGATGTTTTAACTATAGTTTTAAACTTAGGATAGGAAGATATTTGTTGCAAAATTTTGGTTTAGGCATGAGTTTTGAAGTTGGAATGAATTGCAACAAAAATAAAGAGAAATGGCTTATGGATGTTTCGGCTATAGTGTATTTTTCATAATTGTGATTTGTTTTAAATTTTTATGAGTTTATATTTGAGTTTAAGACAAAATTTACATGAGGAATGTAAATTTTGGAAATTGTTGGAGTTAGGATGTGAATTCTTAAGTTATAGGTAAAATTGTCATTTTCCCACATGTAGAGGAAAAAATGGTAATTTTACTCTAAGTTGTCTCTTTATACATTTCTAATTGTTAGTAATTAAATTTCTAACTTTTAGATTACCCTTTTACTGTTCCTCGTATTTCACGCTTTATTCTCATGGAGCGCAACGATTGAGGTAAGTTAGTTTCTAACTTACTATCAGTTTACTGTGTATGTATAATGGGTAAGGGAACTACAATTTTTGTATGTATGTTATCATATATGCCATGCCACTTCATTACATGTTTATCTGTTCTGCATGATTTATTTTGTCACGAATATTTATCTATTACACAATCTATTCTATCACATATTTCTATATGTTATAGGTATGCTATGTTAAGTATGTCAAATGTTACATGTATGTCATATCATGTAATATTCATCATTGCAAGTATGTCATGTTAAATAAAGAAGTCAGATCAAGTTTATGTTAAGTCAAGTTTTAGATCACATTCATATTAAATTATGTTAAGTCAAATTTTTAACACTTTTAAATATATTTTTCTAAAAAAATCATAATATTATTAAAAAAATACTTACTTAATTATTAAAAAAAAATAAAAGAGACCAACAATAACTCCAATAGGAGCTACCAGTGGTCGCCAAAGCATTTCTCTTAAAAATTTATCCACTCCAAACTAGTGCAATGGCCTAGAATAATGGATCCATGAGGATTATCCATATATACACTCAGCCCAATTAGAGCATTAGTATATTAGTTTGATTAAAGCCATCTTTAAAATTTGACAAAAAGTGTATATTTTTCATAAATCGAAAATCTCCCCAACCATAACCTCATATTAGATTAGCTATTAGATTAGTTAAAATAATAATATAATATTATTTTGTTAATAATAATATTTTTAATTTATTTTTTTCATATTTTTAATTACACTAATTATATGTACATTAATAATTTAATTTGATTCTTAAATTATTGTTTTTCTTGAACAGTGATTTTGTAATTGGTGGAAGTGATTTTGTAATAAAATAATGGGAATAGAGTATGAACAGTGTGTCGTCAAATTAGGAGATGAAAGTAAATACACTATAGCTCAAAGTTGGAGTTTTGATTGTTTACCAAATCCAATGCGGCGTTTTTAACCACAAATCCTTAAAATTTTGAAGATTCCTCTATTTTGAAGAGAGCGATGCCATTGTTCTTCAAAGCATTTTTAGTCATTGTCGAGTTTAAAATTTGACTAAAACTTGATGTTTTGGTTAAAACTAAAACCAATAGAGATATTAATTCACATTGGACTATTTATCCCAAAATTAAAATAATAATATAATATTATATATTTTAATAATAATTTTTGTATACACTCCATATATTAATGAATAATTTAATTTTTACTTAAAATTATTGTTTTTCAATTATTTTTTTCTCAACATAATTATCCAACAAATACATTTGAAAATATTTTTAGAATAAAATATTATTTTTGAGATGAATAATAGCTAGTCAAATTTGGATAAAGAAATGGAATTACTATAGCTCAAAAGTGAAGCTATAGAGTTTTGATTATTCCAATACATATCACTTTTGTTCAAGTTAGCTAAAATTTAACTAGACACTAGCATTTGGCTAGGCCAATACTAGTGATCTTAGTAGTTAGCCTTTTTTCTTTTCATGATTGCAACATTTAAGAGTATTACTCTGCCGCCCTTGTTATACATGATTTGCCTTTGGTTTTATATATTTTTATTTTATCTTTTCATGCGATCATAGATTTACAAATTTTTTTAAAAAGAATGTGGGAAACTGGGTACAAGTCAACGATGACTATTCATGAACTTGCATTATAAGGAAGAGAGGATCCATACACATCATGGTCATGTATGAGCGAACTGGGAAGAAGAAGAAGGAGAAGACATCTCTGAAAAGAGATCTGGGAGAGTTAGCGGAGAAAAGAGTAACTAGCGAGGCTATTAATTGCACAACGATAATTGAAGCGAGCTACCAAAACACTCTGAAACCGAAAAGTCAAAGGTTCTCCACTCATTTCATTTTACTTATAATCTGTAATCATGTATACATGAGCTAGCTAGATAACATTTATTTCAATTACGTACTGGCTCTTTGTTTTTCATTGAAACGATTTTAGCTTTAAAAAAGCTGATCTCTCTTTAGTTATCAGTTTTTTTTTCTAATCAAGCTTGCATATATATTAATTTAATGAACTTAAGAAACAACTGGGGTCTTTGCCACTATCTATAGTTACAATACTGAGAAGTAAAATAGCTACTAAATGCGACCAATAATCCATTAGGTTGCTGCCCATTGCGCCACAAAATGCGAAATCGATTTTGAGATCAATTATTTTTTTAAAAGCCATCTTATTGTAGATCTAAGATTGGAGTGATGTCATCCAAACTGGGAGATATTTGCCATTGAGATGAGACGCCTTGGATGGATGATATAACAATGAGAGAATCACCTTCGAAAGTGACATTCGAGAACTGAGAGTGCTTTGCCCTATTAATAGCAAGTTTTGCTGCAAGTGCTTCGGCTACTACTGGGATTGTTCTGCCAATTTCTTTTGCCCATATTTCTAATACGTTCCCTTGTTTGTCGCGACTTATAGCTAAAGCCCATGAAGAAGAAGTCCTGACTACAGCATGGAAAGAGATACTTATGTTATTGGGCTTAGGATGTTTCCAAGGTTGGATGATCTGATGAGTACTCTTCATTTCCCAGACCTTTAGATTCTCTTGATAGGAGAAATTCACTTGTTCTTTTGCTTTCTGCAGTGGTAAGACTATTTGATTGTGGACTATATCATTTCTCATCCGTCAAGTAAAATCCATTATCAAAGTCGCGAATATTTGAAAAGGATGAACATCCTGGGGGTTTAGTCCCAGCTTCTGCTTTGGATTGAGTATGAGAGTAATCCATTCCTGAATTGTATTAATTACCAAGGAGGAAAGATTTAAAGCCCACCTACTTTGACTCCACAATATTCTTGAGATTGGGCATTCAATATAGAGATGACGCAACGTTTCTTCTTGCTCATTGCATAAAGGGCAATTGAGAGATGGCATGGATGGTAAAAATCTCTTCAGTATTCCTTTTGTGGGTAATACATCCCAGAAAATTTTCCACAGAAGAAGCTTGTGTCGATCATAAATTTTCAATTTCCAAATCTTCTCGAAAGCAGTATTATCAATGTTTGAGATGTTTACTTGGATGTCATTGCTGCTTTTTGCTGCCAGATGATAGGCTGTTTTGACTATGAATTTCCCATTGTGGTTTTTGACCCATATGCGACATTCCTCTCTTAATCTTGTGCTAGGAAGTGGTATCTTCAAATTTTCTTTAATGCTTTCGTGATGGAAGAATTGTTTCATTTTTGGCAGATTCCAAGAGTGAGATGGTTGGATGATGAATTCTGAAACTTTGAGTGATGGGGATAAATCCGTAATATGACTTAGTGGATACGGTCTAAATTTCTCAAGGGATGGTATCCATGGGTCTAACCAAGCGCTCACTTATATTCCATTGGAAATTTGGCAGCACATACCTTGTTCTAGCAGTTTGTGAGTTTGTAGGAAGTTCTTCCAGAAGACGGAGTCCGTTGCCTTTGGGGTTACCTGCAAGAAGGTGTTTGCCTTCAGATATTTTTTTGAAAGGAGCGAGTGCCATATATTAGTATTTTCTTGGCTTATTTCCCAACATGTCTTGGCTAGTAGTGTCATATTCATATTTTCCATCAGTCTCAATCTCAATCCACCTTCATTTTTTGGTTGACAGATTGACTTCCACGATTTTAGATAAAGCTTGTGCTTCTGGTCCTTCTTTGTGCCCCACCAGAAATTTTTGAAGCTAGTGTTCATTGACTTACACACAGATTTTGGTAGAAGATGGGTCGACATTAGGTACGTGGGTATGGTACTAGCCACTGTTCGAGTTAGCATCGTTCTTCCTGCTTGTAAGAGTAATTTTGATCTCCATCCATCTAGCTTAGAATTTATTTTTTCCAACAACTCCTTGTAGCTCTCTTTCTTGGATCTTCCAAAAGAGGTTTGGATTCCGAGATACTTCATTTTGGAATTTGTTTCTTTGTATTCCAACTTCTCAATTATAGCCCTCCTTACTACTTTATTCGTATTGCCTGTAATGTAGATTGAGGATTTGTGTTTGTTGATTCTTTGGCCTGACCATTCCTGGTATTTATCCAAAATTTCATTAATATTCCTTACTACATTTTCTTCAACTATTCTAAAAATAATAAGATCATCTGCAAAAAGAAGATGTGAGATTGGTGGACAATTTTTGCTCAATTTGATGCCTTTCATGATGCCCATGGCCTCTAATCTAGCAATGATCATCTTGATAGGACTTCGGTGCATAGAGTAAACAGGAAGGGTGAAATTGGGTCACCTTGTCTGAGTCCCCTTTTTGCTTTGAAAAAACCTCGAGAAGAGCCATTTATGAGTACCGAGAAGGTTGCCGTTGTTATACATTCTCTGATGAGATTGATCCACTGATTACTATAGCCTAATGCTTTCATTATTGCAAACAAGAAATCCCATTCTATAAAGTCGAATGCCTTCTCTATGTTTAGTTTGATTGCCATTTGACCCTTCTTCCCTTTTAGTTTTCTGAGATGATAAAATAGCTCATGAGCGATGATTGAATTCTCCTTTATGTTTTGACTTGGAACGAAAGCAGTTTGAAATGGAGAGATGATACTTGGGAGAGTGTTTTTCAATCGATTAGCTAGAATTTTTGTGATGAGTTTGTAGATTACATTGGTCAAGCTGATTGGTCGGAAGTTTTTTGGTGAACTTGGGTTTGGCACTTTCGGAATCAAGGCAATATTTGTGTGGTTTATTTGTCTCAAAAGCTTTCAACTTCTAAAGAAATTTTGTATTGCTGCAAGAACTTCTTTTTTGACAATATTCCAGTAATGCTTGTAAAAGAGAGTCGTTATACCATCTGAACCTGGGGCTTTGCAATTTGGGATTTGTTTGAGCACCACATAAATTTCCGCTTCCTCTGGCACTTTCGTTAGACAAACATTTTCCTGTTCGGATATTTGCCGTTGAAATAAATTTTCTAGCTCATTTGGAATAGCAGGCTTCGTAGAGGTGTAGATGGACCTGGAATGATCTATAAAAGTTAATTCAATTACATCTTGATCCATTGTCCAGTTACTTGGGCCAATCTTTATAGAGTCAATTCCATTGCTTCTTCTTCGGATTGTTGTTGAAAGATGATAGAACTTTGTGTTAAGGTCCGATGTTGTCAGCCAGTTGATTCTTGACTTCTGGCGCCATAATGTTTCTTCATATTTCTATTGATCTTGAAGTTGGATTTTCAATTGATTTTCTTTCTAAAGGCTTCTGGGATTCGGTTGAGAGCTTTGAAGATGAGTGATTTTTTATTCTAATTGCTGGATATTTTCTTGAATTCTCCCAAAATGTACCTTATTCCATAGTTTGAGCGCTTCTTTCATGGTTTTAATTTTGCTACATATAATGAATGATGGATTTCCACGAACCTGCTTTCCCCATGCTTCTTGGATGATTGTGTCGCTGATTGGTTCTTTAGTCTAGAATTCTTCAAATTTGAAAGAGGAGGCTCTTTTTTGTACTCTTACTGTATTCAATAATAGGGGATGATGGTCTGATGCCCCTGAGACGAGATGTTAGATTGTAGCGTCAGGAAATAGTAATCTCCATTTAGCCTTTGCTATTCCTCTATCAAGTCTTTCTCTGATGAGAGCTTTTCATTGTCGATTGTTCGTCCAAGTGAAATTTGAACCCGGGATGTCTACTAATCCATGTTTATTCATCAAATTTTTCAATCCACCTATTGAGCTTGAAGTTATTGGACACCCCCCAAAATTTTCAGATTGATTAACTAAATCGTTAAAATCCCATACGCAAAGCCAAGCACCTGAGTAAGAATTATGAATTGTGTCCAGAGAGTTCCAAAATTGTGCTTTTTGCTACCATTGTGCCGGTGCATAGACATAAGTTGCTAACCAAGGATAGTGAAGAGTATTAGAGTAAACCAAAATAGAGATAGCATTACTATTCACATGCACCGGTTCAATATCTATACCCGGTCTCCACATCAACAAAAGTGCTCTATTTTTCCCCGGGGCGGGTTAGTTGACAAAATGATGGAAACCTAAACTAGTTACTATATTATGGGTGCGTATATTAGACACCATGGTTTCCGAGAAAAAAATAATATTCGGATTATATTTCTTAATATTGGCTTTAATACTTCTAATTGCCTTGGGATGAGCCAATTCCTGGCAATTCCAAATCAGTGTCTTCATAGGTCTAGAGAGGGCCCAGAAGCCCCCGACTTTTCTCTGGATATTTTTTTCTCAGCTAATGCCAACTTTGATGAAGCTCAAGTATACGGCTTATTTTTTATGTAGTCCTTTTTCTTTTTGATTTTCCCAACAGTTTTCTCTTGCATTGACAGTAGCATTTGAGCGAAATCTTTGTCCTCCTTACTAATATTTATTCCCTCAGTCTATTCCATTTTGTGATCTTTGATAATTTTCGGCACTTTGCATTGGGTAAGCTGTTCCTCTTCACTAGCCGATGACTTATTTCTTTTCAAAGTGCTGGGGTTGGGAGATTGCTTTTCTAGATGCATGTCCGGTAGTTTCTCACTTTGGATAGTGGTCAAGGGCCACTCAAGAGGACTAGAAGAAATAAATGGGTTGACTTGGGAAAAGGAGAGCACCTCTGTTTTTTGGCCCAATTTAATTTCTGCATGGTCTTTCGGCACTTTCGGGAAACAGTCCATCTGGGACTCCATATAGGACTGAGATATAGCTGGGCCTATTGGAGGGGGCATACTTGCATGGGCCGAAGCTTGTGAGATAAAGGGTCTGCCCGTTGTGAGCTGTGAGGTTTTAATGTCATGACCGAAGCGTGGAGCTTCTTTCAGGTATCTGTCCATGCTTCTGGATTCAAGGCACTTTAGAACTTAGGTGATTTTGTTTGTTTGATCAAGCATGATAGCACTTAGGTTTGAATGATTAACTTGTTAGGAGTCTGATTATAGACTTTTGGCATCCTTATAATTTTTTTTTTTTGGGGGGGGGGGGGGGGGGGGGGGGGGACCATGAACATCAATAGTTGTTCCTATTTGACCTCAACTTGGTATTTTGGCATTTTTATTAATCAAGCGAGTTTGAGAATTTTGTGAAATGTATATTTTTTGTCTTAGCATGATTTTAGAACGTAGGATATGATTTTTTGCAAGTTGGTGAAATTAGTTTAAGCATGAAAGTGCATTTGAAGGTCAAGTATACAACAAAGTGTGGATGTTTGCCCTAGAGTGGTTCAGCCATAGTGAAGTTCTCCTTGTTGTGACTTGTTTTAAATTTTTTTGACTGAATATTTGGATTTAGGACAAATTTTATATGATAACTACAAATTTTGGCCAGATTTGGGGTTAATATGCAAAATCTTTATTTTGGGAGCAAAATTGTCTCACGTGTAGAAGGCAACTTATAATTTATTCCTAAGTTAGTGGTTCTTTATATTTGTATGAGCTTTAGTAAGATATTATAGTCTTAGAAATTATCTCATTTCAGTTAGGGAGTGTCTGCAGGCCGGTCGGGTATCTTTCCTAATTTTACACTCGCGAATCACAATTTACCACGTAGAAGGTACAGCAAAATAGACTGTACACTTGCATGCAGGTGAATCTTTTTGTTAACAGATCTCTTCCCCCTCTCTCTCCCTCCTCCCCCTATCCTGTTACCTGCTTGCCCCCTATCCCCTGTCGCTCTCTCGCTCTCTCTCTCTCTCTAAAGTACGATCTATGATAACTAAACTGCTCCACTCTTTCCTCCGATTCCGCCTCTCTTCCTCCCTCTTCTCGTCAGCTCAGGGTTGGCTAGGCTCCTCCACCATAAAGATTGGCAAATCTATGTCCTCACAACGGTTGACGTGCTCCAAAAGCTTGAAGGAGAGGACCTTTTTATCGATCTCATGTTGATTTTGTATGCCAACGAATGCCTCACCTGGGACTCCATTTGTCACATGCCATGAATGTCACGATATATGTTACACATTTACCTATTACATGCCATAAATTCCATATCATTTTTACTTTACATGTTTAATAGTTACATGTCATGACTCACACTAGTCCATCATGAAATATTTTCCAAATCTAGTCATGATACATCCACGTAGAGTCAAGTTATTTTCAAGTCATTATTAATAAATCATGATAATTCCATTAGACAAGACTACACTACTATGGTAATCCATGAGCCAAGAATATCGTGGAAACTTTATGAGATAAAAACATTGTGGAAACCCCATGAGATAAGTACATTGTGGCTACTCCATAAGACAATAATATCATTGTAACCTCATGAGACAAGACATACACGTTTATGTTAATTCAGTTAAAGTTCCGTCATGTTTAGTTCATGTCAAGCATCTTTCAGTTCAATCAAGTCATGTTAGTTGCGTTATTTTTTAAGTCAACACATGTCATGTTATTTTCCAATTCATTTTACTGATTATTCATGTTCATGTTACGATATATTCATGCCATTTTATTGTTATGCGTGCATATGTATACTGTTACTAGCTTGGTAGTGTAGTTGCTGAGATTTATAAACAAATTTCACTTTGTTTATGAGACAGAAAATAATACTAAATTAATTAATGCCTGAGGAACAATAACAATATATTTATGGACTTTTACTGTAATTTTTATCTAAGATACATTTGATTTGCATTCTCCTTATGGATATTCGGTTTAGAGCTCATAGTAGAGATTGTTGAATGACATTACCAATTTTTATTATTTCAAAAGAGAATTTCTTTTTATTTTTATTTTATCATGTCACGACACCATCCATTTATAATTGAATTAATTTTTTAAAAATAAAAATTAAAGAGGTGATAATATGATTAATAAATTATGTCAATTTTGCATAAAATAATGTAGATGATAACATGATGTAATATACATTTAAGCTCTTTTTAGATAATGAAAGTGTTTCATATCATCTCATTATTATAATTTTTTCAAATTTTCACACAAAATATAATAAATATTTCAACTTTTTTTAATTTTTAAAATAATAATAATATTAAAAAAATAATATTTTAAAAATATTTTATTTATTTTTTAATTTTAATTTCAATTCATCACATTTCAACTTATTATCAACCGTACCTTAAACTCTGATGTGGAAGCCAAAGTAATTAAACAATAGAACGACAATAGAACGACACTTTTTTTTTTTTTTGATCCTGCTACTCGGCCGTCCAGTATGTATCTATGGGTGTGTCCCTAATATATTTATATTTTTCTTTTTTTTTCTTTCGTATATTTTTTTAACATCTCTAAACATTTTAGAAAACATATACAAATATACTACTAACAACTCTTTTAACTATTAAAAAAATTAAAATACTTAAAACGGTGAGAGGTAAAAATATGAGACAAATTAGCATTTTCTTTTTATATTTTGCTACGGTTCTGGACACTCTTCCACTGCAGTTGGATATTCTTTTCCTCGTAGTTGTTTGCCAGCGAGTAAAGTGGGCATCTTGCGGCGAATCGAAAATATAGTCGCTTTCTGACGCGACAGAGGCACAGCCGGTGTGCGTGTACAGTCATAGCCTTGCCCTTTTTCGCCAAGCAAAAAGTTAGTTGGTTTGTTTTTTTATTTTTTGTTATCTTTTTCTAAACAAGTATATTATATATTTAATATTTATAGAATACATAATTAATAGGATTAGAGCCCATTACATTTATTCTAAACCAGTAAATATAATATAAAAAATAAAGATAAAAAAGATGGATATGAGACCAATGATTTGACCCATCCATTTCTCACAAGGGAAAGTTACTTGAAGCGATTTTGATACAGTTCAATAAACAGACACGATTTTGATACAGTTCAATAAACAGACAGTAATACTATTACTAGAAGTTGCAGTAAAGTGAGTTGTATTGCATTTCGCTGGTCTAGACTAGCTGTAGGAGACTTTTACTATCTCTTTTCCCACGATCCTTCGTTAGGAGAAGAGAAAATATAGGAAGATAGCAAGTCGGAGATGCGTCGAATTGTCGGTGGACAACCATCAAGGCCAAAGGCTATATTAGGAGAGTGGAGGTTGGTCGAATCTGAAAGGATTTGAGATCGCTAGCCTCGAAAATGTCTCTTGTGACTGCAACAAGCACTCCTTGGTGTCGCAGTGTGTGGATCCCATGCACAGTTTGAGCCAAGCCTATGACACACACGTTGCTCTGTTTGACATTTTGCTCTGATCGTCTCAAGGATTGGTAGCTGGGGAGTCCTACGATGGGGCGCATGATGGTCGTAGGGGATCAAAAAGTAGTAGATCATCACACTACATACCATATCTAATTTTTTTTTTCTCGTGCTAAATATGTAGTTTATATATAATGAATAGAAGAAACCAATTAGTTTAGAAAGATTAAAACTAAAAACAATTTTAAAAAAATATAAGAAAATAAAAATAAGTTTGATGTATGGTGTGTAGAGATAATGAGAAGCAAGCTCATTTAATAAATTAATAGTTTATATTTTATCATTTTTATAACATTATAATTGGTTTGAGCTATTATATGTCTATTTTTTTGAAGAAAAATTTTATTCATCATCCTTACGCATCACATATTCGACTTTTTTTATTTTTTTATTTTATCAAATGTTTGGTATATGGATAATAAATAGATGAATTTAATTAATTTGAAAAAAAAACTCCAAAAAAAATATTATGTGTGATACACGATAATTATAAGGAACAAAACACTTTCTTTGAATTCACGCTCTCTCCGCGACAGTCCCATTTTTATGTGTAACAGTAATCCCACATGTCGTGTTGCATCATGTGAATAGTACCTAAGATGTAGGTACGAATTCGTAAACGCTATGTGCAATTAATTATTAAGAAACGGTTAATTATAAAATTAGTACATGAGTTCGCGCTGTGAATTGGCCGATGCAGACTAGAGAAACCGACCATACAGATTATTTTTATACCAGAATAGATAAGGCCAAACTGGATTTGATCTAGTCCAATCCAATTTTCAAAGGACCAAACTCATTCGGTTTGGTCCGGTCCAGGAGTTTTTCACTCGGGACGGGATCGGACCAATTTGAATGGAAATTTTAAAAAAATTTATTATTTATATATATTATTTATATAATAGTTGTATATAATTAATTATATAATTATATATGGTATAAAAAAATACTAATAGTCTAATATAGACTATAAGTATAGTTATACTAATATAGTTATACAAAATCACTATAACTAATACTAATATATAACTATATTAATAGTCTACTATTAATACTAATATACTATTATATAATTTATATAGTTATACTAATCATAATAAGTTAATAACTAAATCACTATAAGTATAACTATATATATATAGTATGAATGTATTATTATATTCTTTAATGTATAACTATAATATATAGTACTAATATATATTAATATATGAACATATTACAATAGTTATAGTATAAATTATAATATACTAAATCACTATAACAATATAACTAATACTAATATATAGCTATACTAATAGTTTATTATTAATACTGTTATATAATTACTCTAATCACTATAATTAATACTAATATATAGCTATATATATAGTATATTTATATAGTTGTATTAATACTATTAGTTTATTATATTGTCTAAGACTTTCAATTCTAATATACGCTATATATCTATAACTAATACTAATATATATATTAATACTAATAATATAGAATATAGTTATACTAAATGACTAATTCAACAAAACTAATATTACTAATATAATATAGCTATACTAAATTACTAATAGTCTAGTACTAATACTATTATATAGTTATAATAATTAGGCCTGCAACCCGGCCTGATAAAGCCGGTTTTGTGCCCGACCCGACCCGTAAGACTTCATTTTAGGCGCTAACCCAAATCGACTTGATCCAAACAAAACTAAACCGGGTCGAACCCGTATGACTCGACTTCAAAAACAACGTCGTTTTCCATGTTGTCAGAAACAAAAACTTATTCACAAATAGATGATAGGCTGATGGCAACGAAAACTTATTCACAGAGAGAGGAAGGAAGATAAGTGGTCTTGGCAAAATAGAAGATCCTAAGCAGCGGCGGCGTCAGCACCGGCGGCGGTAGCAGCCGAGTCTCCCCAAAACACTCTTTAAAACAGTGGTGTCTAGATCTATAAGCCTCTCGGCTGGAAAACCAGAGCATGCTAGAGAGAGAGGGAGCGAGGAGATTGGGCATGGGGCTCCAAGGGACCGAGAGGATTTCAAGACCACAGGCTATCTTCAAACCCCTTTGTTTAATGGGCTTTGATCAAGCTGAATTTTTCTTGAAGTTTTTCATGTTTTTGTTCATGGGGGCTGGTTTCTTTGGTTTTGCAGCCAATTAGAATTTTTGATTTTGTTCTCCGTCGAAGCTAGGTTTGTTCGTGGCTCTTCTTGGGCTGAGATCGTTGTATTTTGGCCGGAGTACTCGCCGTTCTTTGTGGCGATTAAACCGAAGGTGAGCTGTAACAGCCCGCTAAAATTATCAGTTTTGGATTATTTCCCGACAGCAATCACATCTCTCTTGTCTTTACCCTCATCTGGAATCACGCGTATAGTTTATCTTTTCCGTAAATCACGTATTTTGTTCTTCACCGACAGCTGTAAAATCATGAGTCTTCCAAGACCACGCCTAGCCTTTCTCAAGCCCAAACTACCACTTTATGTGGTGGACAGCCACCGTACGCCGCCACGTACGTTCCTCCGACGCATGTTCGTGACGAACAACGAGCGACGCACGGGTTATCCCGTCGATGGTATAACCTTCTATCTCTAGTTATTTTACGTTTAAAATAGTTGGTTGGTTTGTGGATTGTGTAGTTGTATTTGTGGAATTCGTTGCGTAGTTGTGAAGCGAAGTGTGGTTGTGAAGTGTTGCGTTTGATTGTGTATTTTGTGGACTGTGCTGTGAAGTATAGGCGTGAGATGGATGCCGTAGATGTGATACGGCGGGTTGTGTGAAGAGAATACGCGTGTAGCGTATTCTGTGTAATGCAGCGACGCGCCGCGCGACGTGCACTGTAGTGATGTGTGTCGTAGAAGGAAGGGAGTACGCATGTAGTGTACTCCGTGTTGTATGGCGATGCATCGTGTGATGTGCATCGTGTTGATGAGAGTTGTAGCGAAGGAAGTACGCGTAGCGCGTACTCCGTGTCGCGTAGCGATGCACCGTGAGACGTGTATCGCAGTGATGGGTATTGTAGTGTGGATGGAAGAGAGTTCACGTGAGTGTACTCTGTATTAAGTCGTGATACATCGGATGGCGTGTCACGAAGGGTTGAATGGCGTAGCAGAGAAGTGTGGAGCGTATGGTGTAATGTTGGGAAACTGTATGACAGTGTCCCGAAGCAGTGATGATATGGATTATAGTCCGGGATGACTGGTGTCATCTTGTGGTTGACTATGGCTAAGAGTATATGGATTGAGAAATGAGTTGTTTGTTTGGTTGTTATTGATAATTTTAATGAACTTGTTTTAGTGCAAAGGCTTTCTGAAGTCAATTTATCTCTTCCGAGTATAGTGAAACCTCAAGTTGGCCGTGGTGTTGCAAGTGCTTACAATATGGCAATTGAGTTCAGAAGTGAAAATCTTAAGGACTCGAGTGTTCCTCTTCCAGCTGTTGTGCAGTTCCTCGTGTCTCGCGCTCTATTCTCATAGAACGCGACGATCGAGGTAAGTTAGCCTCTAACTTACTATCAGTTTATTGTGTATGTGTGATGGGTAAGAGAACTACAATTTATGTATGTATGTTATCGTATATGCCATGTCATGCTATGTCATTACATGTTTATCTGTTACGTATGATTTAATCTCTCATGAATAATTATCTGTTAAATAATCTTTTCTGCCATACAATGATGTATGTTATAAGTATGCCATGTTAAGTATGCCATATGATACATGTATGCCATGAAATGTTTATGATTAAATCATATTATGCCATTTACAAGTATACGCCATGTTAGAAAAGTATATGATATTAAATAATATCACATGCATTAAGAAAGATAAGACATGTTATGTTATAATAATGCGTGGGGCCACAACAACTGTGGAGTACGTATTATATTTATGTTATTTATAATGCGTGGGGCCACAACAACTGTGGAGTACGTATTATATTTTATGTTATTTATAATGCGTGGGGCCACAACAACTGTGGAGTACGTATTATATTTTATGTTACTTATAATGCGTGGGGCCACAACAACTGTGGAGTACGTATTATATTTATGTTACTTATAATGCGTGGGGCCACAACAACTGTGGAGTACGTATTATATTTATGTTATGTTATTTATAATGCGTGGGGCCACAACAACTGTGGAGTACGTATTATATTTTATGTTATTTATAATGCGTGGGGCCACAACAACTGTGGAGTACGTATTATATTTTATGTTATTTATAATGCGTGGGGCCACAACAACTGTGGAGTACGTATTATATTTTATGTTATTTATAATGCGTGGGGCCACAACAACTGTGGAGTACGTATTATATTTAATGTTATGTTACTTATAATGCGTGGGGCCACAACAACTGTGGAGTACGTATTATATTTATGTTACTTATAATGCGTGGGGCCACAACAACTGTGGAGTACGTATTATATTTTATGTTACATGAAGTATGGGGCCACAACAACTGTGGAGCATACACTACATGAGACACAGCAATTGTGACATGTAGAATACGTGGGGCCACAACAACTGTGGAGTACGTATTATATTTTATGTTATGTGAATTCATGGGGCCACAACAACTGTGGAGCATGAAGTATGGGGCCACAACAACTGTGGAGCATACACTACATGAGACACAGCAATTGTGACATGTAGAATACGTGGGGCCACAACAACTGTGGAGTACGTATTATGTTTTATGTTACTTGAATACGTGGGGCCACAACAACTGTGGAGTACGTATTAATGCACGTTATTAATCAAGACAATTAAATAAGATTCCAAGTTTATGTTAAGTCAAGTTTCAGATCAAGTTCATGTTATGTTATGCTCACGTACATGTTATGTTCATGTTCATGTTATGTTCCAAGTTCATGTTCACATCATGTTATGTTCACGTTTATGATACGTTCAAGCTCACGTTCATGTTATGTTATGTTCATGTCCATGTTATGTTTCACGTTCATGTTATGTTGATTGTTCATGTTATGTTTTAAGCTTAAGTTCATGCCATGTTAAGTCAAGTTCAGTTCACGCTTAAGTTCTGGTTAAGTCATGCTATATGTCAAGTTATACTATGTTTATGTATGACTATAATTATGCATTTATGCTTTTACTGCCATGCATGCATTTTTAACCTGTGTGTGAGTTTTATGTTAACTTACTGAGATTTGTAATCAAATCTCACTGTGGTAGTCCCAACTACCATTCCCCCGAATGGTAGATCTTGTTACAGGACCCAAAGGAGAATTGGAATCTGACCAACTGAATACGGTCGACTAGGCCACGGTGCGATGTTGATGATGGTATAGTATTTAACTTAGGTTAATACTTGTACTTTTGGAGTTGTATCTCAAGTATTCTTTTGATCACAACCATTTTAGACTAGTGTGGTGATCACGGCTTTTTAGTATGCCTTTATGTATGAATTATGTTTCAAGTATTTGGGATATATTTAGTTTGGTGCATAGTATTGCTAAAGAAAAAGATTATCCGCTGCGAATATTGCATAATGCTAGATGCATGTTAGAAATATTGCATCTTATATGTCATGAACGGGGGCAGGTAACCTTGTGTTGCATGTCCCGACGCTTCAAATGTCCGTTCAATCCCAAGCGGAATTTGGGGGCGTCACATGAGCTCCTTGATCTTGTCCTGAATTGACTGCCGTTTCGCTGCAAAGGCTTTGACTGAATGGGACAATAATATCAACGACAACAAGATTTCAAGGCAAGTCGGAGATAGGACACTCCGTCGGATAGTTCAGGCGAGCTTTGGTTTGGTTTTTGTTCACCCTTTTTGGTTTTGACTGGTTTTCAAGCAAACCCATTTCCTGATTCTGTTGAGTCTTAGGTGAAGGAAATCGCATCCCAAGACTGGTTTAGCTCCACATACATGGAGTCTTGGAGGCTCCGGTTTGAGAAAATTGAAGGTTGCCGGTCGGTTGAACAATAAAATCTAACCCGTCTTTTTTATCGGATCGGTGAACCGATAATTTATAACCCGTCATCTATCGGGTCGATTTGATTCGGGTCACTCAGGTCTCGGTTTGCCGGGTCATATGCACAGCCCTAATAATAATCATAAATTCATAATAACTAAATCATTATAAGTCTATAACTATATATATTTAGTATCAATATATTATTATATTATTTAATGTATAACTATTAACTATAATATATAGTACTAATATATATTAATATATTAACATATTATAAGAGTTATAGTATAAATTATAATATATCATATATGTATAAATTTATAATAGTGTTAGTATAATTAACTTAATATGTAATATGTTAGTATTAAATCACTATAACTACATAGAGTATTAATAATAAGAGTATTACTATTATTTAATATAGCATTACATAGAGTATTAATAAATGTGTGGGGTTTGAAGAGACATAGTAATACTAGTATATTACTTATAGTTATTAGTTATAGTATTAGTACTAGTGTATTATTAGTTATAGTAAATAAGTTAATAACTATTACTAATTTACTATATACTAATAAACTAATAGTATTAGCAAATTTCTAATATATATATAATAGTACACTATATGTATAGATATTAAATATATCACAATGTAATTACATAAGTATAAACAAAATACCATTGGATATTTAAAAAAAAAAAAGAGTTTAGAATGGATCGACCGGACCAGCCCGGTCCTTAGTGGTCCTAGGACGAGTCGTATAAGGCATGCTAGATTTGAAACTCCACCATTCACACTTTAGAGGCCACCGAATTAGGTAACTTTTCTTTGAATTATCTATAGAGAAACTTCTTATTAAGAATTTGTACACCCTCAAAATTAGTCAAAGCATTATTCGGAGTAGTAGCTAATGTTAATTAGTTAGAAAAATTTTATTTGCAGTCTTGAATAGGAGATTACAAGTGCAGTCCTATTGATAAATGAGGGTAAAAAGTAAAAAACAATATTATTTTAAAAATGATATTATTGTAATTTTAATTTTTTTAAAAAAATGTAATTGCATGGGCTTGCATGAATAGTCCCCATGTATATAGACTAACTCAATTAGTTATACATGCACGAGGCCATTTTCCCTGTGTCTAAAGGAATTCTAAGCCTGTATATTTATTATTGTCAATGGTAGAGGATAAGGGGCATTCAAATACTTCCCACTTTTGCTTTACCACACAACCCTACTCTTTAATTACTAATAGGTAGAGAGACTAAAAGAAATAGAGGGAAAAAAATTTACTATCAAAACCGTAAATGCCAAAAACCTAAGGACATAAAGGGAATTAGCAAAAATAGGAAAATTATAGGAAAAACTAGGGGTGTGCAAATTTCCGAAAATTCCGACTCCGACCCAACTTTGTTCCGATTCCGACTCCATCGGAGTCGGAATCTTCGGAACACGGAATCGGAGGTACTCCGAAAATGGTGTCAGAGTCGGAGTCCGGAACTGGATGTGCTCCGAACTCCGACTCCAAACTCCGACTTTTTTAAATAAAAAACACAGATTCAAAACGATGTCGTTTTGAATCTGTGTTTTTTTTCGCCCTTAACTTAAACGACGACATTCCTAGAAATAGGAACGACGTCGTTTGCTACATGAAGATAAACACACTGCTCAGTGCCCCTTTCTTCTTCATTTCGTCTTCCCTAAGTTCCCTTCCTCTGCGAGTTCCCATTACATGAAGACAAACAAGGACCGCAAATATCAGAATCGGACATGTCAGAGTTCGGAGCCCAACTCCAATTGGAAGTTTTCGAAATTCTGATCGGAGTTCCGACCTCCGACCTCCGATCGGAGTCGTACTCCGACTCCGCGTCGAAGCCAGAGTCGGAGCGACCTTTCGTTTTTGACTCCAGTCGAAGTCGGAGTTCAGAGCTGGCGATTCCGACTCCGTCAGAGTCGGAGCCCAGGCCTAGGAAAAACCGTAAACATAATTATTGGAAAATTATATTTAGAAATGTAATTATAGGAAAAGAATTTGAAAAACCATAAATAACCTAAGGACATAAAGGGAATTAGAAAAAATAGGGACAAAACTGTAATTGTAAAATCTATTGACAGCAAATGTAAATTAGTAAAAACTAGGGGCATAATAGAAAAATATTAAATAAGAAAGATCGTACATAAAGGAAACTATCAGGGGAGAAAATGTAAATATGAAATAAAGAGGGATAGAATAGTAGATCCCAAACAACTAGGAGTATAAACATATATCCTTAAAGGTTAATTGGCCGTTTGGTTGAGAAATAATTTCATCTCATATCATCTCCTTATTATAATTTTCTTAAATTTTTACGTAAAATATAATAAATAATTCAACTTTTTCAAATATTAAAATAATAATATTATTAAAAAATTAATATTCTAACAATATTTTATTCAATTTTCATATAAAATCCTCTTATTTCATTTCACTATCTAAACAATTTCTAAATTATTCGAGCTATAAATAATTTGTACCTAAGGTTTAACATTTAATAATTAAACCACTTAGAGCATCCTCACCAACTGATGTATATGTAAAAATAAAGCCATTTTTTCAACCATTAGAGATAAAACCCGCTACAATGGATTATCCATAGTCAGATATCTTAGATTTGAGCTACAGTATATGTAAAGAAAAAAAATAAATTTGATGGTTACTGTTCTGTAAGCAAATATTTATTTTATTATTTTTGTAACTCTCCATCTCTCTTGATTTCGGTTGGTTGTAACGTTTTGCAGAAAGCCACCAAACTCAGGAAAAGTATCTTGGGTAGAATAGAATCTAGAAAAATATGATAAAATAGAAAAATAAATATTACTAATAAAATATAATAGGTAGAATCGTAAAAGATGATAAAATAAAATAAAATAATAATTAAATAATTAAATAATTTTTAAATTATTAATTAGTCATTACTATATAATAAATAAATTGATATCCAATGTGGAGATTTAATATGAATAGTCAAAATTAAATTCATCTTATATTATTTTATTGTTATATAATGAAAAAATAGCTATTCTAATGTGAAGACTAATATAAATGAAATAGTCAAAATTTAAACTCATTCTATATTCATCAAAACTTTCATTTACATATATATAATCCAATAACAATGTAGAGGGCCAAAACCCAAATAGGAAATCTATAACCCTAAAACGTAAACACTGGAGCAATTATCAATCAAAAGTCAAAAGCAACACCAAACCCTAAATTTACACGAAGTTTCCTATTCCATCAATCATTCATAATATCAACGTGGACGATAATTCATAATTCTATGAAGTTGTGCACCGTTTCTACCATGAAGTCAGTTGACATGCACTTGATCTCAAACATATATATATATATATATATATTAGTTTTCTTCTCCATTTTCATCTTCCATTTTAATATATATGCTAGTTTTCTTGAAAGCTTATAGCTAAAAGCAAAAATAATGAACAAATGAGATTCTAGAGCTTAGAATATTCTTACCACCCTTTTGAAGGAAATGAGTAGCACTATAACAAATATGGCTTTTAGTGACAGATTAGAAATAGTGACGGTTTCCAAACTGTGACTAAAACGTATTTTCTGTGACGGTTTGTGGGAACTGTCACTAAGTGTTGGGCAATAATTTTTTAACGTTCGGACGTTTCGCTTAATTTGTTCGCACGTCACAATAACATTTGAACTTTATGTCTATTTACGTGCGAACGTAAAAATTTTAGCGCGAATGTTCGAACGTTTTATTTACTTACGTGCGAACGTTAAAATTATTAGCGCCAAAGTTCGAACGTTAAAGTTATAAGGTTCTAACGTTATATGTTAATTTGCATAAATTAACCATAATATATATTTGTTTAATAGTAAGGTTGAACAAGCTAATATTAAAGAAAAATAAGAGTAGAAATTAAGCTACAATACATACATTAAATATCTGTGTCCATTACATATGTCGAAAATAAAAAACAAAATATGATAAATTTTTACAAATGATATTCAGAACTGCTGGTTTACAAAAGATCGAAACTCCGTAGTCAATGTCTCAACCTTATTGTTTAGCACATCTACATGATGTGCAAGATGTGCAACAACCTGATCTATATGCATAATCTGTCTATCGATCTGTCGGTCTATATGCGCTTTCATATCTGTCATCACTGCATCAACCCAAGCAGGTCGCACATCCCCCGCAGATGCAACTGCCGGCTACTGACTAGTACTCGCAGATGGGCGAGCAACATTGGCCCCAGACTCGGTCGGGGGAACAAGATCTGGCGTAGGACCAGACTGACGCCAAGTTGAGCCTCTCCCCTGTCCAATGCTCCGACGATGTGTGGTCATGTCGATGGGGCTCATCTGGTTTAGCATCATCTCCTCCGCCTGGAGTGGTACTCCCCAGGCTAGTAATAAGCGGCTGATGATGTCTCCATACAAGAGATTATCCGTTGTAATGATGCTGACCTCGTAATGGATCCGCTCAAATATAATGAGGGGCAAGTCAATGGGCTCACCACGTGCCAAGCAAATCAGGAATTGTGCACGCGCCTGATTGAATGTACTCTTATGTGCCACAGGGTCTACATTTGTTGCAACAAAAATTTGGAACATGCGAAAGAAAGGCAGCAGCTGATTCTGGAAGAAGGAGTTTGGCCTATCGAGCTTCGTGCGGTCTTTTCCAGTGAGGATGTAGAAATCCTAATCCCGCTCATCATCACCAACCTCAGTAGCAATAGGATCGCCCTCGGGTCGATCTTCTTCATGACTGGGCATCAACTCAACAGGGCCCGAAGATGAAGCAGAAGCGGCTGGATCTACCTCGAATGTGCCCGGAGCAAATGCAGCTACTGTGTCACCAGCTTGAGCAGCTGTCGACTCAGGTAGTATACGCGGAATCTGGAGTAACTTGGCGATAACATCCACCGAGAACTGAAATTGTACACCGCGTACAGTGAGGGTACGAGATGATGTATCGTTAGGCATTGTGGCCATCCCAATGTAAAACTCTCGAACCATTGAGGGGTAAATCTATCCCCTCAATGTGCATATTGGGCCCCAACCTCTAGTGACGAAGACGTCTCTCAGTATCTTCCGCTCCCAGCTGAGCTCATCAAACTCATTAATAAGTATTTCTCATTAACCCATAACAGTTTGTGCCCCCAGTTGAGCAATGTCCAGATTGCCTCCATCCCTCCCTCACTTCCTGGTTGTCATATACTGAGCCATATCCTGAAAATTAAAAAAAATAGAAGTTATAATATTTTAAAAAATGATTAGAATCACATATACATACGTATTACGACATATGTGGATTATACAGAAAATTAAAATATCATCATTATAAATTTATATAATTTTGAAAGTAAATTTTTTAAATAATTTCACTTTTTCAATATCTAAAATAATAATAATAATAAGAAACAATATAAAAAATTTTTAATAGAAAAACGTTCGAACGTTAGAGAATTAACGTTCGCACATTACAAATTAAAAAGTTAACGTCCAAATGTACAAAGATTTGACGTTCGAATGTAAGTTGTAAAGTTCCAACATAAACCATTAACATGCGAACGATTAAAGCAAAACTACATGAACGAATTTACGTCTGAATGTAAATTCGCACGTAAATTATAATTGGATATACGTTCGAATGTATTGGAATAAACATTTGAATGTAAAACAAATCCAAACATCCTCATATTTAAGTTAAAACGTTTTATTGACGTTCAGACGTTTTATCCAACGTTTAATTTAAACGTTCGATAAAAATATACTATGAATTAGTTCATTACGTCCGAACTTTAAAACTAAACGTTCGGACATAATGAATTTGAAGCGTCATACGTTTGGATGTTTTTCGTAGCCGAAGAAGACCAATGGGTTTACGTTCGAACGTTTTATCCAACATACTCTTAAAATATTGGATAAAAACGTTTGAATGTCAGAAGTTATGTTCGCATGTTACAATGTAAGGAATGTAAGGTGCGAATGTAAAAAATCCATAAGGTCACACATTCGAACATTTCGTTGTAACGTCCGAACGTTATGAATCTGAATCACTGAGTCGACTCAACCATTACCGAAAGCTTCGAAACACATGTTTTGAAGCAAAAAACAACCATAAAACTCATCTAAATGCAATGGTGAATGTTTCTACTGTACTATTTTATTAATTTACAACGAATGGTGACCGGAAATGCAAAGAATATAACCGACCTACGGTGGGTTTTGAATTTTCGAAACCCACCGATTAAATTGGAAATAAATAGTAGAGGGGAGGGCCATTACCTTTTAGTGACAGTTGCGATGGCGTTTGACAGCGGCTGCGGCGGCGTGCGTGGCGGAGAGGAAGAGAGAGAGAGAGTTTAGTGCGAGAAATGACCTGGAAACTGTCAGGCTTGGCTTTATATACAGTTAACGTTCGAACGTTTCACTTAATACGTTCGAGCGTTTGATCAACATGCGAACGTATATCTTATATGTTCGGACGTTATGTCAACATGCGAACGTATCACGTATACGTCCGAACGTTAAACAAATGACATTCGAACGTATTTTATACTATAGTTATTATATAATATAGTAATATATTATATAGTAACTATATTATATATTTGATATATTATAATATATACATATTATAGTATAATATATAAAGTTAATATAATAATATTTATATACTATTTAATATGTTAATATATAATATTATATATACTATAGTAGTATGTATAAAATATAAGTATAAATAATATTATATATTAACATAAATAAGATTATATATTATTATAATAATATACTATAGTTATATAGTTATTAACTACAATATATATAATATATAGTATAGTTATTATATATTAACTATAATATATATAATATTATATATTAACATAAATAAGATATAAATATTATTATAATAAATAATATTATATATATTATAATATATTATATAATATAATAATATTATTTATATATATATATTGTATAATATAGTTATGTTATATATATTATAATATATTAAGTAATTATATATTAAATTATATCTATAATTATATATAATATATAATACTAACTTCTACTATATAAATACTTGAAATAATATTTACGTTCGAACCTTCATGGTATACGTTCGAACGTTATAATAAATTCAGAAGAAATTTTCCCGCTTAATGTTGTGGTTAAACAGCACATTCGAACGTTTATAAGTCCGTCCGAATGTTGTTCTTGGCTCCGTGGGCAAGATAAATTTACGTTCGAATGTACTGTATAAATGTTCGACGGGATAATTATACATTTGAACGGTACTGTGTGTACGTTAGTAGGGGAAATTAATGTTCGAACGTACTTTAATGAACGTCCGAACGTTAATTGTATAACAAGCAGAATATAAAACTTTCACGCATGGGAAAGTAGAATCATTTTCTGCTTTCCATCCGTGCGTGAGAGAGAGAGAGAGAGAGAGAGAGAGAGAGAGAGTTTTAGAGAGAGGGAGAGAAGAAGTGGAGAGTTAGAGTGAGAGAGGGAGTGAGAGAGTGTTAGAGTGAGAGAGAGTAAGAGTGGGTTAGGGAAGAGATTTTGTGTGTATTTATTTTCCTCTCAAGGAAAGCATTAAGGTAATATAATTTTCTCCATTTTTATTTGTAATTTACATGATATTTGTCAATATTTTTTTATATGTATTTAACTAACTACTATTGTGGATTTTTTGAAGAATCATTTGTTGTGGCTTGTTGAAAATTTGTGATTTTTCAATAGGAATATATTTTGAGCACAAGGTATATATACTAAACTCTATTGTTACATTTTTTTGTGGATTTAATTTGTGATATGGATTGTGTTGTACCATGAATTAAAATGAAATATTGTTGTTATTGAATATGTTTATTCTTTAATGTGATATGTTTTAGAAGTGTGTATGTTTTTTAATTATAATTATTTGTGAATTTATGTGTTTATTTGTGTAATATGTTGTGATTAAAGAATATATATAACAATTTTGATAAAAATAAATAGTGTGATTATTTGTTGTGCATAGTAGATATTATAATCTAATGGGAGGACTATATGCAATATATATAGTATATTTGAATAATAACAATTGGACATAAGTTATAATATTATTTACAACTAATATTGCATAAATTAGTTAAATAACTAATATAAGAAATAATATATACTAAGTGTCAATTATAAGGCATAATTATATAGTAAGAATTAAAATTCGTATTAGTAAAATTATCAATAAATAAGTATCTATGTTATATATTAACAATTATTAAAAATGATTACTATAAAATATAACACCTAAAAATCTAATAGCTCAATAATAACGAATATTTTATCTAATAATATATAGTATAGTATTATTAGTATCAATCCCTAATAATAATTATAAAGTAATATATAGTATATTACCAATAAATAAGAAATAAATAAGTAATTATAATAATAATTACTTATTTAATAATAATAATAAGTATAATAATAATAATTTTGGCAATAATAGTAATAATTATATAATAACAAAAAACAATTAAGTGTTATCAATATAGTATAAATAGTAATTATAATCTAATTTATAGTATATTATATTAAATAGGAAATAAATAAGTATAAATTATTATTTTATACTATATAATAACAAATAAAATATAAGTGTTATCAATATATTATAATAGTAATTTAATCTATGGAGAATAGTATATTATATTAAATATGAAATAAATAAGTATAAATTATTATATTATACTATATAAGAAACAAATACAATATAAGTGTTATCAATATATTATAATAGTAATTATAATATATATTTTATAGTATATTATATTAAATAGCTGATAATAAGCATAATTTGTTATTAGGAATTATATAATAACAAATAAAATATAAGTGTTATCAATCATTAATAGTATAAATATTCTTTATACATAATGTTAATTCAAACAATATGCACTAATTTGTTTGTAGACTTTTTTGTTAGATATTGTATAACATTGCATAAATAACCTTAGACCCGTTTGGGAATTAGTGTACATTTAGGTTTACATTAATTCCTAAATTGTCCATTGTGGACATTTTGAGATTATATTATCTGTATTGGACATAAACGTTATTCCTACTTTGAACGTTTAGTATGAAGTTTTGGTGTCTTCCTTTCTTGTTCTCCAGGTATACTGTTCTTAGGATCATAATCCCTATATGTAAACATGTATATTTGGAGAACTATGAGGAAGTGTTGTCGAAATTTCTACTAACATTCAAAGTAGTAGAGTGACGGGATTTGTGCAATATGGAGAATATAATCTCGAATGGGATAGGAACAACTACCTTGAAAAAGAGTACTTAGAACATGATGTATCATGACATACATGTGTATTTAGGTCTTCTACGTGTTACTAATAATTAGATGTTTTTAGAAATGGATAAAAGTTGGATGCGTCTACGCGATAGACTTGGAAAAGATTACATACCCTATGTGCGTGGAAAAAGAACCTTCATTGATTTTGTAAAGGCCTCTGCTGATAGTCCTGGTTACATTAAGTGTCCATGTCGAGGTTGTAAAAATTTGTGTGCGATAGGGTTGGATGAAGCTAAAAGTCATATATTTGTGAATGGTATGGATTTGGGGTATACTCGATGGGTACTGCATGGTGAGCCGTATGCAGAATCAGCGGATGACTTATTCAGTCAGCGGGAAAATTTGTGGCACGTGGATGATGATTATTAGCGAGATGTGATGGAGGAGATGTTGAGTGATATTGGAGCTGGGATGTTTATAGATGAGGTTGACGATAATGGCTCAAGTGGCCGACGGAATGATTCAGAAAATTTTCCTGCAATGTGAGAAGATGCAAAGCGCAAGCTTTATCCAGGCTGTACAAAACATTCTAAAATGTCGTTTATTGTGCGGTTGCTTCACATAGAGTCATTGTGTGGAATGTCAACCAAAGCAATAAACATGGTATTAGACTTATTTAACGAAGTGCTTCCCGAAGGGTCTGCATTGCCGAAGAACTTTTATGAAGCGAAACAGTTGAGAAAAGGATTAGGGTTTGAGTATAAGTCCAAACATGCATGCAAGAATGATTGTGTTTTATTTTGGAAGGAGAACGAGGAGAAACAAGCATGTCCTGTATGCAGAGAGTCGAGGTGAAAGGGTAAGAAAAGCGTGCCGGTTAAAGTATTGCGATATTTCCCATTGAGACCTAGGTTGCAAAGATTATATATGTGTAAGAAAATAGCTCACGATATGAAGTGGCACAAGGAGAAAAGTGTTAATAATGATGGATTTATAAGGCACCCACCTGACTCACTTATGTGACAATCTTTCGATAATAAGTATCCAGAGTTTGGGATAGAAGCGAGGAACGTGCGCTTCGGACTCACAACCGATGGATTCAACCATTTTGGGAATATGAGTACAAGTTATAGCACCTGACCTGTAGTGTTGATTCCGTACAATCTTCTACCATGGAGGTGCATGAAGGCGCCCAACTTTTTGTTAACTTTGCTTATCCCAGGCCCGAGATCACCTGGGAATGACATTGACGTATATTTGCAGCCGTTGATTGAAAAGTTGAAAGAGTTATGGGAAACAAGCGTCAGAACTTATGATGCATTCACATCGACAAGTTTTCAGATGCATGCCGGAAATGTGGACGATAAATGACTTTCCGGCATATGGGAATCTTTCCGGCTGGAGTACTAAAGGAAAGTTAGCGTGTCCGACGTGTAATAAAGAAACTACTAGTGAGTGGTTAAAATATTATCAAAAGTTGTGTTTCATGGGTCATTGACGTTATCTACCAACAAATCATGCATGGATAATAGAATCCGCTAAGTTTGATGGATGAGTAGAAGATAGAATTGCGCCAAATGAGTTGTATGGGGAAGAGATACTGGAATAATTGGTACATGTGGCAGTGAACAATTTTGGTAAAGGTCGGGGAAAGAATAAGAGAAAACAAGGCGTAGCAGAATTGAATTGGACAAAGTGTAGTATTTTTTTTTGAGTTGCTGTATTGGTCGTCCTGCATATTGCGACATAGTTTGGATGTAATGCACATAGAGAAAAATATTTGTGATAATATACTGGGTACATTGATGAGCATTAATAAAAAGACGAAAGATACAATTAAGACAAGGAAAGATCTTGAGAGAATGAGAATTAAACATAATCTGCATTTACGAGTGGAAGGTGAGAGGGTGGTTATGCCGCATGCATGTTTTACAATGACAAGGGAGGAGAGAATGGACTTCTGCAAATGGTTGTAAGGTGTGAAGTTGCCATATGGTTATGTTACAAAATATCAGTAGATGCGTAAGCCCTGATGACTGGAAAATTGGCGGATTGAAAAGTCATGACTGTCACGTATTTTTGCAGAAGTTATTACCGGTGGGAATTCGTGGGAAGCTAACATCTGCTGTACGTGTTGCCATAACTGAATTGTGTATGTTTTTTAAGGATTTGTGTGCTCGGGTAGTGAATTGAGATATGCTGCAAAAACTGGAAGAAGACATTGCTACTATCCACTATCATTTTTTGATGTCATGGTCCATTTAGCAATACATTTACCCCGGGAGATAATGTTGGGTGGACTAGTACAGTTCTGTTGGATGTATCTAGTTGAAAGATATTTAAGTCGACTGAAGCGCACTGTTGGGAATAAAGCCAGAGCTGAGGGTTCAATAGCAGAGGCCTATATACACGATGAATGGTTAACACTTTGCTCTTTATATCTTCGTGGTGTTGAGACACGATTTAATCATCAAGAACGAAATGCTGATCTTGCTGCTCCACCTCCTCATGAGCTATCAGTGTTTTCTCAGAATGTACGACCCTTGGGTGCACAAACAGGTTACGATTTACTTGATACAGAGTTGGGTAAAGTTCGGTGGTACGTGCTAAATAATTGTCAGGAGATTGATCATTATCTCAGGTATGTCATTGTAAAAGGTTTAAATAATTCTAAAGATAATGAGGTTAACTATAACTTTTGTTATGTAAAATAATATGATAAATTATTATATACAGTGAGCACATGGACAAACTTAAGACGGAAGGCGTAGAGGATATAGTGGCAAGACACGAGGAAAAATTTTCTGGATGGTTTGAACAACGTGTATGAACTAAACTCTATATAATATGTTAGATTATGAAAGTTTTAACTCTAGCTAATATTTAATAAATGACATTATTTAAATTGTTAGATATTGGAACAACGTGCTCGTGATCCCGGATCAGTCTGTTTTGAATTGTATGCATTAGCCCGTGGTCCATCAAACAGAGCACTTCGACACACTGCATGCACGGTTTGAGGTTATAGATTCCATACTCTGGACCGTGAACGTAATAGAAAGACTCAAAACTGTGGTGTCTTGGTCGAGGGGAGTCATGGAACAGATGATATTGATTATTATGATGTCATTCGTGATATTATTATATTGAAATATCTGGGTGGGTCTATAACATATGTCTTTAAATGTGATTGGTGGGATCTAGGCGGTGGTCGGGATTTGATATATAGGGATAATCATTTTACGACTGTCAATACTGCATCTAAATGGTACGAAGATGATCCATTCGTATTGGCTTGTCAAACTACTTAAATCTATTACTTGATTGATCCAATGAAAAGTGCTGATGAAGATAGTGGAGAGATAATTTGGCGAGTTGTACAAAAATTTGTCCCTCGAAATATATATGAAGTAGGAACGAGTGCAGATGACGATAATAGTGGAGATGAAGATGACACTCCAAATGTAGATGCCTACCAGGAAGATAGAGGGGTATTAACTTATTTGTTGACCTCGGTGCACTCGAGTTGTTCCCCTTATGTAGAGATGACGTCCCACTCATCCATCTCGACCCGTCTTGTATAAATTATCATTCAATTGAAGAAAGTGAGAAAAGTACAGAAGAAGAAGACGAAGAAGAATCCGGGGGGGAAGTGGATAAGGAGGACGAAGAAGAGCTTAATGTTGATGACGAAGATGTTATAGAGAGAGATTCTGAAACAAACATGGAAAATACATCCGAAGATGAAGACTAAAAAAGTACTAAAAACTTTATTCATATAGGTGAGTATAGAATTTTATAATAATAATTAATTTATTCTAATTAGATTTTTTTGTTCTATCTAATCATTTTCAAGTATGCCGCCAAAAAGACAAAGAAGAAATGTGCCTCCTCCACCAAGTCCAAGTCCTGAACCCGTTGAGGACTCCCCACCTGAGGAGTCCGTTCCCAAAGATGAAGTTAACATTACAAACAACAATGCACAATCAACACCTACCAGTAAGGAATATTTATGTTAATACAATATATAATTAATACTTTTGTTTCAATAACTATATATATATAACCTTAAAAATTATACTATCATCTATTAGTTGATGTATTTGCTCGTCGCGGTCGTGGCTATACACGCAGCATCTCACTTGAGAAAAACCGAAGGCACTGTAAACTGAAAGTCATAATTCATGATAATTCTACTGCAGCAGTTAATGATAGTGCAGCAGTGCTTTCCTCCTATATTGGCATAGTAGTTCGAGCTTACGCTCCATTTTATGTGCACTCCTGGCGAGATGTGCCGAATGAGATTAAGGAACACATTCGGAGTCATGTACTGGTGAGTTTACTTATTATATCATTTTTTCATCTAGATTAGTTTATCGTATTTTTAACGTAATTAATTTATAATTAGGATGAATTTGACTTCGACTTTGGTCGTAGTGAGGATTTGAGAACTGTGAATGAGTTAATGGCTACACTATTCCGACGTCACAAGGAACGATGTCATAACCACTTCAAGAAGTTTGAAGAGGTTGCACAATCCCCTTTCCAGCAGATGAAGTTAGACGACTGGATAAAGTGTTGTGCTCTTTTTGCCTCTCCAGAATATCAGGTATTCTAGATTTATTTCCTTTAATTATTTATATTTATATTTGTTGTTTATATTATATGTATATACATATATTACGATTAATGGTGGGAATTATTTTTGTAGCACTTAAGTTCTACAAATGCACATAATAGATCCGCTCTGACTATTCACCATCGTGCTGATTCAAGATCATTCCATCGTCTTGCTGAAAAAATGGTAATTAATAAACTATATAATTCATATTTTTTCTTATTATTCTTTTATATAAGTACTAACACTGTCTTTTTCAAATTGCTAATATCTTTTTCTTAGAAACATGATGATCCTGAAAACTTTTTCCTCGTTCATGTCTATGCTGCTGCTCACACTAATGAGCATAGTGAGTGGATGTATCCTGCTTCTGCAATTAATTCTGTAAGCGGTGTTCCTTTTGTTAAATAAATTATGCAACATGTGCTTAAATTATTTTTTATTTGTATTTCTTTTAATATGTTACTTATTATGTGTTTTGATCTTTCAAATTCCAGGGAAAAATGATGGAGATGCAGTCAGCTTCTAGGGAATTCTCTCCTAGTGACATAGACATTTTTAAACAAGTGCTTGGGCCCAACTCTAGTATGGCAAGAGGTTTGGGACGATCTTTTAAGCATTCCAGTTCATCTTCATCAACCTCATCGACATCACAAATTAATAATCTTACCAAAGATTTAGAAGCTGCACGATGTGAGAATGAGTATATGAGGTCTAGACAACAAGAGTTGGAGTCCCTCTTAGAGCGACAGTCTCATTTAGAGACGCGTTTGCAGGACCAACAAAGAGACCAGGAGGAAAGAATATGTAGTGAGGTCCAAGAGCAAGTGCAGCGGGAGATGATGCCGCAAATGGAGTGTGTTATGTCATTGCAACAGAATCGTGCTGGACGAGGAAAGAAAAAGAAATGAATTTTATTTGTGTATTACGTTTTTAATATCTAATTTGAAAACAGTTTCAAACAATGTTGGTTGTGAAATATGTAATGTAATATGATACAATTGGTATGTTTATTAATTGGATGAGTTTAGTATTTCTAATATGTACGTTCGAATGTAAATAAACATACGTTTGAACAGTATTACATGTTCGAACGTAACCACACAAAATAATAACAGAACGTTTGAACGTTTGAACGTTTAAACCTGAAATTAATATAACGTTCGAATGTCCAAAAAGTTTAACGTTCCAAACATCCGAACGTACACTCTGCGTTCGAACTCTACTTTCTTAACATTCGAATAAACGTCCGAATGTTATGATACGATTGTTCGGACATTGTTTCGTTTACGTTGGATTCTAGATTCGAATGTAACGTTCGCACGTATAAACGTTCGATCATAGATCTAATACGTCCGAACTATAATCAACAAACGTTACCTTCTCTCATTCGGATGTCAGTTCGTCTACTTTACATTCGAACGTAATATTTTACGTTCGAACGTAATTTTCTGTGACAGATTTTAACAGTCACAGAAAATAAAACGTTTGAACATTATTTCAAATGACATATCCCCAACCGTCACTAAAAATATTTTTAGTGACGCTTGTACTGTAAACTATCATCAAATGTAATCTGTGACACACATTACGTGACAGTGGTGGTGACGGTTTCTGACCGTCACCAAATATATTTCGTGACGTTTTTCTCATTTCTTGTGACAGTTTCATCTGTCACTAAAACCTATTTTTATTGTAGTGTAGCTTTATACACTTAAAGCTAAGTGGATTTCCGAGTGGAAATATGTTTGAGGGTACTATAGTTTGGATGCAAGGAAAGCTCAAGAAAATGCAAAATGATTTTGAAAATTCCAGTACTCATTGTTGGTCGATCAGGAGATCAGCGATCGTGCCATCGTGGAATGAGAAAAAATAATAATAAATAAATTTTGCCCTTTTAGACCATTTGACTAGGATCCAGCTAACCAGACCAGCCTGCCATGTGGCAAACATGTGGTTGCCACATGGTAATTAAATTTTTTAATATACATATATCTATCTATAATAATAAGTGGCTATTCACTGCTACAGTAATTTCTAATTCCGTTTCCATACATTTGATCTCTTCACTTTTTCTTTCAATTGTTTTGTATACTGTCCGTGTAAAAGTTAATAAATTGTGTTTATAATAAATTGTGTCAGATCAGTGCATGCGTATTGAAATGGGTGAAGCTTCCAGCCGATCGGGTGTGTAGTCTATTTTTTCACCCACAAATTAGGAGTTGCCACACAGACGTCTCAGCAAGAAGGGCTTTTAACCCACATGCAGGTGATGTTTCTGTGATCTCTTGCCCCCTCTTTCGCTCTCCCTCTCCCCCCCTCCCCCACCCTCGTCCCTTCTCCCCCGTCTCTCTCTCTCTCTCAAATACGCACTCTCTCTCTAAGCAAATAATCTCTCATTCGAAACCCTCCACCATCTCTCCTCTGATTGTTGCAGATTGGTGGATGCCAATAGATCAGATCTACAAGGTTTTCAAAATCTGTTACTGGGTACTGTTTTTCTTTCTTCTTCTATTTTCTTTTTGGCTTGTTTGATATGTTTTTTAATACTAGCTATGATATGCCGTTTGGTTGGTGAGAAAACGGAAAAAGCAAAGATTTTTCCAAGAAGTTACCAACAATAAATCAAATCTGCTTCTGATGCAAGTCCCAAATGATTTTACGTTACGAATAGTTTCGAAATAATGCCATTAACGTATGGTGTCAGCTCCATAAACGTGTTCATTGTAGTATGATGTAGACCATAAGAGTGCCCTCCTTTCGAAGTCTTTTATAACCATAGAAAAATTTTACATTTGCTTGCGGAGGTGATCACGGCTGCAGCTTTGGCAGTGGAGGCTTACCACAGTGGTTCTGACGTAAGGTGGTGCCGTCTTCTTCTGTACTAGACGGCTGAAGGTGTTGCTGTCATTGGTTTGCCGTGCTTTGAGAAAGACAACTGTGCTTTGTTTTTCTTTGCTTAGATCGGAGGCTGCAATGGTTGCGGATGGAGGCGCGGGGTTGAATTTCAGACGATGTGGGGTGGTGATTAAGTCTGGGTTTGTCATGGTGTGGAGTCAAGGAGGAGATGCGACTGGGTTGGGTGGAGGAAAGGAGCGCTGCTTTATTTTCTATGGTGTAAAGAAGGGGTTGTTGCGATAGTTTGGTGATGGGGTGGCAGCGTGGTGGTTGAGCGACGACGGTGACGTGCGGTCATGTGGCGTGTAAGGGCAATGACGGCAGAGATATGTGGAGAGAAAATTTTAGAGGAACCGAATACAGAGGGGGGAAAAGAGACGTTGGGGCTGGGTAGGCTTGAAGGTATGGAAACAATTCAAAAAAATAAATATCTTAATTTTCTAATACCATCAATGTAAATCCCCTCCATAAACATGTTCATTGCATGCTATGAAATCAGCGCTGCGCAAGAGGGAGGGGTTGGGGAAATCGGTTGCGCAAGACGAGGGGGAAGAGGAACTGGGAGGGGGTCTGAACTCGTGTATAGAAGTTTTCCTGCATGCGGGCGTAGATGTTTATCTCCTGCAACTCCTACAGGGCAAGTTTTTATTGGTGGGTGTAAAAATAAACACATATCCCAACCGGCTTTGAGTTTTTCTCTATTGAAATTGTTCAAAGGGCCGGCAGCTTTTTTTTGCCCTTTCATACTCTCTTTCATCTACATCTTCTCTTTCCTCTTCTCTCCGAAAGCAAACTTTTCCCTTTCATGCTCCCAAAACCAATTAAAGTTGTAAATGCAAGTCTTTTTAGGTCCCCCCTTATATATATACAGGTACAAAGTAACTCGCAATTTCATTATCAAAGCAGTTGTACCAACTTTCCGTACCAAAAGCTTTTCTTAAATATAAGAACTTACAATAGAAACTTTTAAAAACTGATTCTCAAGGGAATAAGTGGAGGAAAGAAAATCACCGGCCAACACAATTTGGAGAATAGTTTTTTAATCATATTCATATTTGGAAAATTATTAAATAGTTTCATAGTACAAAGGATATACTATTCTTATCCTATATTTGAATGTCATATTATTAAAATTATTTATGCAAATCCTTCTTTTTAATGATTCTTCTTGCCTTGCTAATCCTACATTCAAAGGGAAAAAAACCTTTTTTTTTTTTTTTCTTCTCTCTATACTAACTCATGTTTGTGAAATAGATTGCAAGAATTTCCTCATTCTATTCTATGCAATTATAAAAGATTTAGAGTTTGTTTGGATTCAGATAATATTTCATCTCATCTTATCACATCTTATCATTACTGCTTTTTCAAATTTGTACACAAAATATAATAAGTAATTTTATTTTTTTAAATCCAAATTCAACTTTTTTAAAATTTAAAACAATAATAATATTAAAAAAATAATATTATAATAATATTTTATTAAAAAATAATATTTTTATTTTATTTTATTATTATTATTTTGTTTGTTGTCGGACAATTGTTTTTTGTGTTGTTGGACACTTGGACACAACTATTTTTAACATTTATTTACTTGCGCCATTACCAGCTGTTTGCCAATCTTGTGTCATGGAGAAAGAATTGGTGGGAAAACCTCAATCTGTTATAGTGAAACTAGTTGTAAATTTTTTTATCATTATTCTTATTCAATTTCAATCAATATTATGTATGTTACAACTAGCTTGGATACATAATTAAGATGAAATTAAAATAAATATTTTGAATAATAATAAAATTTTTAAATTAAGATGAAATAAAATAGTTTGTAAAAAAATATATATTTGAATAGTGAGATTAAAAATAATAATTTTTAATTTTTAAAATTTGAAAAAAAGTACGAGTCTTATTTTTTTATAAAAAAAGGGGGTTCATATCCGTGTTGCACTATTCATATACAATTCACATACTATTTATTTCAATTTTATATTATTTACCGTTAATTTTTACTGTTCATATTTTAAGTAGATATTGTTAAACTTTAGTAATAAAATATAATATCTTTCGATAAGAAAAATTACTGAGGCAGATGAGATAAAAACACAAACAATTGATACTATCTACTTTATGGCTAGGATTCTCCGAACTACCCGGATCCAATGGTTCCGAACCTGAACTGCTAAGTTTTCCTCGTTTTCGTCCGCGCGCTCTCCCTCTCTCTATTTATATGCATCAGTATAAAGCCAATAGAGAGACACAGAACCTACAAGTTCGGACTCTACAGCCAATTTGGTTTGGATTCTGATCGAGATGGCAACAGCAGAGACTAAGGCAGTGGGCTTGTTCGACGTTTTACCTGAAGGTTGCGTAGCCAACGTGCTGTCGTTCACCAGTCCTTCGGATGCCTGCCGATCGTCATCCGTTTCCACCACTTTCAGGTCGGCCGCCGATTCCGACGCCGTCTGGGACCGGTTCCTCCCACCCGAGTGCGAGAGTATAATCTCCCGCTCCGCAGATTCCTCTTCACTCCCTTTCTCTTCCAAGAAAGAGCTATATCTCCGCCTCTGCGACCACCCTCTCCTCATCGACGACGGCAAAAAGGTATATGATTACACCGCCCCCAGCGCAACCTAGTTTCTTATCGTTTTAAATCTTAGAGTTTCTTTTCTATAGATATCGTCGATATGTTGTCGGATGGTTATTTTATTTAGATTTATAAGCGTATTTCTACAAATATCCGCCAAATGTGAGGTTCTTGAATAAAACAGGGAAATTCCCCTTTTATATATATATATATATATATATATATATATATATATATATATTTGTGAATTTTTTCGATTTCTTAACGTAAAACGTTTTGTATTCTTCATCTGTGAACTTTAAGGCCTGGTTTGGATCGGTAGATGACCACCTTATCTTAATTCATCTTATTTTATCTCCAAATTCACACCAGATCTGTCCAGTTTGGATTTAGAAGTGAGATGAGATGAGATGAGATGATTTTTGATAAGTCGAATAAAATATTGTTATTATTATTTTGAGATTTGAAAAAGTTGAATTGAGATTTGAAAAAGTTGAATTATTTATTATATTTTGTGTGAGAATTTGAAAAAATTGTAATGATGAGATTAGATGAAATGAGTTGAGAAGGTTTCCGAATCCAAATTTAGCACATTGCATGCATATTACAACTAACCTTTAAGTAATTGGAGGGTGAAATATCTCACTTCTGATGGAGTGTATAAGAGCTATTGTTGAAGGATTGATAGTATACTCTTCCCATCACATAAAAGTTTAAAACACCTCTATTTAGTTTGGCCTACCGAGCTAACAGTAATTGGTCATGTGATTTGAGTCTTGTCTAATGTACGGTGAATGCTATGTGTGAATGCTTTGCTTAATGGGAGCAGTTGGTACCTTGTTTTAAGTATGTAGGCTTAAAGGCTTATCAGCATGGAAGCAGCCGCTATGAATAGCTGTTTCAGTAAACGAAACTCCTTTTGGACAATTACCAATCTGATTGTGTAATTGCTGTTTAACTCAGAGCTTTTTCTTGGAGAAAAGGAGTGGGGAGAAATGTTTCATGCTATCCCCAAAGGAGCTCTTGATTGTCTGGATTGAGAATCCTAGGTATTGGAAATGGACTTCTTTACCTGACGCCAGGTCTCTCTCATCACCCTTTCTTTTGCCCTGATATTCTCAACGATTTCTGTGGTTTTTTCTGATTTCATTTGAATGCACAAACAGGTTCCCAGAGGTGGCTGAGCTAATCAGCGTGTGTTGGCTGGAAATCCGCGGCAAGATCAGTACTTGTATACTGTCCCCAGCGACATTATATGCAACTTACCTTGTATTCAAGCCAACTACAGAATTATATGGATTCAATTATCACCCTGTTGAGGTTACTGTTGGACTTGTTGGAGCCGAGGTTCATAAGCGGATGGTCTATTTGGATACAGAAAGAGGACGAAGCGCGCGTTCCCAGATTGTGCGAAGGCGGGGAATTGGCCTTTTTAACCGTGCCCACATTTTGGGGTTTCCAGCACCACAGCCCCAAGAAATCGATGATGCCCAGTATCCAAAGAAGAGAGCTGATGACTGGTTGGAGATCGAGTTGGGTGAGTTCTTCAATGGAGAAGAAAATGGGGAGTTGGAAATGAGTGTTTTGGAGGTGAAGGGAGGTCACTGGAAGGGTGGTCTCATTGTCCAAGGGATTGAGGTCAGGGCAAAAGAGAGTAAATAAATGAATGCTCTGTTTTACAAAGCTTCTCCTTTGCGTTTTAGATGCAATTGGCATTAAGTATTTGCTGTTTTACTTTCGCGTTTCTTTTCTTTCCCCCACCAAAAGCCCCGTTATGCGGTCTAAGCACAACCGTTCTGGAATATAAATTAACAAAATGTGTTGATTTGATTCCATTAATTGTGAAATGCCAAAACTTGTAAAAGGAAAAATATGTTCGCCAATGAGTTTTCATTTCACGATGATCTACAGATGGACGTTTCATGACCTGTTGCCGGGTGATCCTCAAATTCGAGGGCCTATTTGTTGGTTTGCTGTTGTGCAATTGTCTACCTTCTCGTTTCGGTATTGGTACATTTTGGATATAGCGTTTCGAAATAATTTATATATAAATAAATTAATTATATACATAAAATTATATTGCAAAATAACAACAATATCTGGTACCAATCAAAAAATTCATATGCTACTTTTTAATATTAAGAGTTTTTAGGTTCAAACCGTATTTAATTTTGTTTCAATATAAGTCATCTCCTTTCCTAAAGAATTTTACAATTTAAAATGAAAAAGACAGATATATAAATTAGATTATATATATAACATTTATTATTGCTAATATAAAATCTTCAAGAAAAAATTAAATACTAAATAAATATTTTAAGATCCAGTCATTTTATATATTTTGTGTCTTGCTCTAAGGTCTAAAATTTGAATAAAAACTAAAAAGTTTCAAATCTGATTTTTAAAATACATGATATTTTGGTCAAAGTCAATGATTATTTTTTATGTAAGGGGAAATCAGTACAAAAACTTTAAAATAAGGGCCATGCAAAGAGTCAAGAGGGCGGCAGATATGATTATTTTGGTCTAACCACTAATGTCATGCTACGTGGGCGCAGGCCCCAACCCTCTCTGTCTATCGCACTCAATCCATAGAGACAGCATACGGATTGACTGACGATCACGAAAAAATAATGGTGAAAGAAAGAGAGAACACTTGTTTGGGGTTGAATTTTATGAAAGAGAAATTGTATTCTTAAGCCGGTTTTGGCATAGACACCACCTACTCTAATGACGTGGCAAATCCAGCTTATTTGAAACGGTAATCCCAAAAGAGAATCGAGTTCCTCTGCCCCTCCCTCCCTTCCCTCTTCCTCCATGAGTTTCTTTACTCTTCCTTCTTCCTCTGTCGAATCATTCTTCCCCCATCCCAAAATCGAATCATTTTTCTCATCCTGTCAACTCTCTTCTCCTCCGTCGGCTTAAGCGAGAACATTCGTTGCAAAGAGAAGCCGTGTAAACCCAATGATAATAAAGTCACAATCTCAGTCCGAAAAATAGGATAGCAATCGTTAGAAGAAACGGAGAGAATATTGAACGAAACACGGAGGGAAATATGAAATCCAGCTAGAAACAAAACAGAAGGAAATTCTACTTGAGAGAATGAAAAATATCCCGGTGTGGAACGGAGTCTTATCACGTAAAGGAATTTAAAAAAGCTGGGATGCCCACACTAGATCTAACATGTAATCATCACTGCAGGCAATTTTTTCCAATTTTTAACTCTTTGGTTTCCTTTCCCTTACTTTTATTTGTTATTTTTTAAATTCTAGTGGCTCGTATTCTCCTAGTTCATATTTGTTTTAGTTTAGAGAGTTGTTATAGCCACTGCTTCATCAAAGCAAATAGGCCATTTGACTTTCTTTGGTCGATTGGAGTTCTGTGAAAGGCTGTGGAGACGTATTGCAACATAGCCGAAGGGGTGAATTGTGGAAGTAGACGTGGGGAGGAGAAATTCAAATCAAATGCTTTGGAGAAAATGTGGAAAACTTGGGGAGTAGAGAAAACACACGTTTTACTGCAGAAATAATTATAAATAAATATATATATTAAAAAAAAACCACGTCATTGGTACGTGGTGTTGGAGGCTTAAAGGCCAGATGAGTAGACTTTCTCTTTATGTAAAAGCCCTTGCCTTTCCACTTTTAACTACAAAATCACCCAACTCATGGTTTTGACATATGGGACCAAGATCTACATAATAGCCGAAACACCGAAAATAGGTCGGTATTGGTTGAAATATTTTGAAATGGCGGGTATTTGACTTCGTATGACACACAGACCTCTCTTGTGCCGACTACTATTCCGACACAATAAATTTGGTCATTTCAATTGGTAAGGTACGATATTTAAAATTTTAATTATGACTTTGTAACTTCAAATAGAATTATCTTTTTTAATAGGATTGAGCAATTTTTTAGTTCTTAAATTATTATTACTGATTTGGTCAAAATCTATAATAAAAGTGCGAGTGTAGAGTTTATCCAGTAGGAACTAATGTATGACTTGGACCAAAATGCCCCTCTACAAATCCCATATTGGACTGAAATCCCCATCTACAAATATTAATTTCATCAAGTGCACCTACTACGTGAGTTTCAAGGTTAGGCTAAAATGTCATTGCTATATATCCAAACGGATTAAAATACCTATACAATAAATAAAATTAGACAGAAGCATCAATGATCGATGCAAATCAACTATGAAATCTCTACCAATTAAGCATAGTGAACCAGTCAATCCAATTTTAAAGTCAGGGCTTCCCTATCGCTTTCTTTACGTCTAAATAAGTCAAATGAAATTTCGCGCGTAGAAGTGTTATGGTGTTATTAGAATTAAGCTAGAATAATGATAGGATTACTATCATATTATTATCCAACTATTATTTTTTTTTGTATATGATTTTTTTAATTTTTAATTTTACTTAATGATTAAGGAAGTGAATATTAGTAAAGTTATATATTTTTTTTTTTAATTTTTTTTAGTGTTTAAGGTTGTTGAAAAAATACTTAAAAAAATAAAAAAACTTAAAATAAACTTGTATGGTAGATAACCCTACCACCCTATCGCTACCCTAAAAGCTAGGAGTTGTGATTATGATGGATATAATGGTGACACAGGGAGTAACGTTAGGTCCAAGTTGGTGATTGAGCATTTTTGACAAATTGAGTTTTGATTTGATAAAATATTCATTATAATGACAGTTACTGAAATTATGTACCATGTGACTAAATTTTCCAAAAACATGTTCCAACCAATAATTCATCATTGTTTTGAAATTTGCAAGATTGTGAGAGGTTACGTCTTAGTTGGGGGTTTGGCTTAAATTTGAACCTTTTATATGATCACTGGGCTGAGAATGTATGATCGAAAATCCATATGGGTGGTGTTCATTGTAGTCAATGAGAATCATGGCCTGGATGTGATTTTGTTCCACCTTGTGCTATGTTTGAATCATGAGAATCACGTTCCGATGACATTTTCAACTTAATTCGGAAAATGAATCAATTCACAGCTCAGCGAAATTTCAGAACGAAACCGCATCCCAAGTCAACCAATTCAGACTGAGACCCACTGCTAGGAAAGGTGGAGACTTTTCTACTTCTATTAATGCTATTGGCTTGGTAAGTCAAGAAAAACCAAATACGATCGACATCGATCATGAGGGCATTATGCCCTTGATATAATCATAAAGATGCTAAAAAATCCCAAGGAAACGCATATGGAGTATATGGTGCAGACCGAAATTGATACGTGATATTAGTTACTTTATCTAAAATCATTCAGAATAATATTAGTTATTTTCTTTCAATTCATATTGGAGGATTCATTAGTATCTTGACCCAACTATGAATTATGGTAATGAGCATAGCCCAAACTGGAGGCTAAAGGCCCATGAAAGCTTGATATTCCATTGGCTAATAGAGCGGATAAGTATTAATATGGTGAACAAATTACTCCTACTATCTAGGGGTAGGATGAACAAATAAGCATCATGCGAAAGTAATCTAGTCATAGTACTAATCTAATATTTATCCACGCCTATATATATGAGTACCAAGTAACCCTAAAACACATATGATGATATACTTGAGTTATTATGTACTATTTTTTGTTGATTTAGGCATCAGAGTGATTGTCGACATCCAACACAGTCAACCTTTGATATTTGAAGGTGAGCAAATACGTTCGGTGGTGAGACACGTCTTTTACAATAGCACTGTCTGTGGGATTCTGCCTTCCTTGATTTCAATTTCTCATTGGACAAAAACGTGGTTCCCACATGCCGGCTGTAACTCATTCTCTAGCAAACCATGAGCCAGCGATGTTACCTACAGCCATGGAAGCACAACTAGTAGCGATGGAGGAAAAATTGAAGATGGCATTAGATGCCATGGAGACCCTAAAAAAGGAAAACGAAGATCTAAGGCGAAAGAACATGGAGCTCAGTGACATAGTCATGCCTAGCCACAGTGAACAAGGCGAGGGAGAAGCGCATAGTAATGGAGCATGAACCGAGGGGATGAAGAGAAGAAGATGTATGAGGAATTGCGAAGCTTGGCTGGGACGTGCTAAGAGATGGCAAACAAGATGGGAGAATCTTCCTCAGTAGAGTGCTTGCTGGAGAGTTTGCCTGTTGAGCTTTTCCTCTGACCCCGAAAGGAATGGTGAGAGGATGGTTTGGAACACTTCAACCCAGGATGATAGACAATTTTGAACAATTAGCCAAGCAATTTTTAACTCAATTCATGCCTAGTAGAAGATGTCGGTGCCTAGCCGCCTACCTTTTGACGGTTAAACAAAGAGAATATGAGAATTTGAAGACATACCTCACCCGCTTCAACAAAGAGACTGATAAGTGTGATTTTTATGTGATTTTAATTACTCTTTTATTTATGAAAAGTGTCAGTTTTCCTTTAATTCCATTGATTTTATTTTATTTCTATATATTTTTCTTGGATTTAAGGGAATGGGAAGATTTAGTGCAAAAGGAGAGCATTTTGGCACAAAAGAAGAGACTAAGGTTCCAAACCAACAAGAGGCGACAAGATCTGATGAGAGCCAAAAAGATTTGGCAAGGAGCCTTGTCCTACGGGCAAAAAGAGATTTATCTTGCCCAAAGACAAGAAGACTTACCCCTTGGTAGGTGAATAGTCTTTCCTCTCAGTAGGCGAGGAGACCTAAGGGTGACCAAGCTTGGCGACAAGAGTTAGGCGATAAGTGAGATGTTTTACCTCTTGGGTGAGAAGAGACAAGGCTTGGGCATTTAGATTTGAACGACTAGCTTGGGTGACGAAAGTTGACCCTAAAAGACCAACTTAAGTGGCCAACCTAAACGACATCGTGGGCAATAATTACCAAAGGCAGCTTTACCACTCGGTAAGTTGGCGAGATGGGTCTATCATCCTGGTCAGGAGTCTTTCATCTCGGTTAAGAATCTTACATCTCAGCCATTGAGCGAGGAGATTAGTCATATTTAGTGCACACGGCATCTACCGGTGGACCCTCCTGAGTTCTACAATCAATATGATGACCACCAAATCCTCTCGAGATCCTAGATTCCGCAAATCAAGCCACTTATCACTGAATCTTCCATTTGTGATAATTATATTATTTTTGGGATATTTTTCTCCTTTGTTAATATTTCTCTATAGAAACTATTTTATAGATCTTTAGATTAGATTGCAGCCGTAAGTCTCTGATTCCATTTTTGTCAACTTTAACAGCTATTTAATCCCAACTTGTGGGATGAGTTGCAGAGTTTTTCGAGAGTCCCATACTCCAGAGTCTAGTTTCTTAATTTTGTTTTTATTCTTTATTTTTCTAAGAAGGAGATGGATCTAGAGAGGAGAGGCAAGAGCCGCATGCTTCATCAACTGACTCCAATGAATAACACTAGTTTTATTCTTTTTCTTTTCAATTTCATTATGAGTTAACTTTATTTTCTAGAGTTTTGATATAGTTTAGCTTTGAAAACACAATTTATATTCCAAGTTATTTTATTTTCAATATTTCCATGATTGAGTGTTTATTCCTTGTTCTTAATGCTTGCAATTTTCTGGCCAGTTATTGTTCAATCTATTGAATCTTAATGAGACCAAAAGGTGATTTGTGATTAGAGCTCTAGGATTAAACACCATTAGTTGAGCGAAAGTAGAGATACTTTACTGCAATTAATGTGATTTTCAAAAAAAATCCAAAACACTTAATGAGCCTCCAATTAGTTAAATTCACAAAGAGAATGAGTGCTATACCCACACGACGATGCATTAGTAGTCACTCTCCTAGTTGCCAACTATATGACCAGGCACATACTGATTGACAACAGCAGTTTAGCAGACATATTGTTCTGAAAGGCCTTCACCAAAATGTGTATAAGTGCAACTAAGTTTAGACCTTCCCCTACACCACTGAAGGGCTTATCTGGGAATATGATACAACTAGTTGGCGCCATCACTCTTTCGGTGACGGTTGGAACAAGAACAAGTATAGCCAGCACCAAGACCAACTTCTTGGTCGTGAAGGCCCTATCTTCATACAATGCCTTATTAGGGTGGCTGATGTTTTACAACCTCAGGCGGTTACATCTAACTATCACCTTAAGAAGAAGTTCTCAATTGATGGCGGGGTAGCTGAAGCACGAGGCGAGCAGGCCTTGGCACGAGAGTGTTATGTCCAAGGGGTAAGAAGTAATAAGAAGGAAGTGTGCAGTGTCACAAGTAGCGGCGAAAAGAATAGCCAAGAGTGCCACCAAGAGATCTTGCCACCACCCTTACCCTCACCCGTAGCAGCTTCCTTGGAGAAGGGGGTAAAGGTTAGGGATGAACAAAACCTATAGCAGGTCGAAGCCAATAAACCATTGGAGATAGTGATGTTGTATCCTGAACGCCCCAATACCACCACACGTAGCGGGAGCCAAGTTCCTCTCGAGGATAGAAAAGCCCTGAAGCAGTTGCTAATAGGACATTGAGACATATTTGCCTGGAGCCATGAAGAGATGTCAGGAATAGATAACAATATCATAGAGAACCACCTTTGTGTAGACCTCACACAAAAGAAACTACATCAAAAGAGGAGATCATTCAGTGCTAAAAAGTATGCTACCATCGTAGAGAAGGTAAAACGCTTGCTTGTCGTTAGTTTCATCAAAGAAGCCATTACCCTGAGTGGCTATCTAACATGGTCCTTGTGAAGAAGGCAAAAGGAAAATGGAGAATGTGCGTAGACTTCACTAACTTGAATAAAGCCTGCCTAAAAGATCGTTTCCCTTTACCACAGATAGATGTTATCGTGGATGCCACTCCAGGACATAAGATGTTGAGCTTTATGGATGCCTATTCAGGCTACAATCAGATCCGAATGCACCCATCAGATGAGGAGATGACATCTTTTATTACAGATCGGGGACTTTATTGCTACCAAGTCATGCCATTTGGTTTGAAGAATGCTGGGGCTACCTACAAGAGGTTGGTCAATTGAATGTTTGAAGAGCAGATATGAAGGTCAATGGAAGTCTATGTAAACGACTTATTAATAAAATGTAAGGAGGTCGTCCAACATCTGGCTGACCTAAGAGAGGCGTTCACAATCTTACACCAGTACAGAATGAAGCTAAACTGAGCGAAATGCGCGTTTGGGGTCGAGTCAGGGAAATTCTTAGGTTTCATTGTATCTAAGAGGGGAATTGAAGGCTCTCATGAGAAGATTGAGGCAATCCTGAACATGAAGCTACCGAAAAGCCTAAATGTTACTTAGCGACTGGCAAGAAAGGTGGCCGCACTGAATAGGTTTGCTTCTAGGTCGATGGATAAATGCCTTCCTTTACTTAGGGTATTGCATAAGGTACACCCTTGGAATGAGGAATATGACAAAGCCTTTGAAAAACTGAAGCAGCATTTGACTAGCCCACCACTTCTGAAACAACCAGGAAAGGGCGATATACTCTATATGTATCTAGCGGTTTCCCTACATGTTGTTTAAGCAATCCTGGTCAAAGAGGAAGGAGCTGCCCAACTACCTGTATACTAGATAAGTCAAGCCTTGAGAGGAGCCTTAGGGAGAAAAGTATGCATGATGGGCTCAAGCATCCCGGAGTGGGCCGACGATGTGGTCAAGTACCTTGATATAGGCGAACTCCCTGAAGAGAAGGAAGAGGCGAGGATGATAAGGAGGAAGGTGGCGAGTTTCATGCTTATCGACAGGGCTTCTCTATAAAAGGTCTATGAGAGCTAGGTATTATTGGCTCAAAGCATTGAGAGATGCCCATGATTTTACAAAAAAGTGCATTAAGTGCTAGACGTACGCGTCAGTTCCTCACCCCCCCCCCCCCCCCAAAAAAAAAAGGAGCTAACCTCCATGACTGCCCCTTGGCCATTCTCCCAGTGGGGATAGGATTTGGTTGGAACTTTCCCACCTGGAAAGGAGGGGCATAAATTTTATGGTTGTGGCACTTGACTACTTCACCAAAGGGGCAGAGACAGAACCACTGGCAACTATAACAAGCAAGGCCATGAAAAGATTTTTGTGGAGAAACATTGTTTGTGGATATGGAATTCCGCAAAGCATAGTCTCAGACAACAGCACCAATTTGACTCGGACCACTACAGGGAATGATGTGCTGAGCTGAAAATACAGAACATGTACTCCTCTCCAGGACACCCACAAGCAAATGGGGAAGAAGAGGCAAAAAACAAGGCAATGCTATCAATTTTGAAGAAGAAACTCATAGAAAGGAATGGGAAATGGGCGGAAGAGTTACCATGATTATTGTGGGCTTACAAAACTTCAGTAAAAACACCCATGAGAGAGACTCCATTTACACTGCCATACGGGTGCGAGGCCGTAACCCTTGTGGAAGTAGGGCTGCCAAGTTTTTGAACCCTTCACTTCTCGGGGCTCCGAAACAACAAGGCTATGGAGGAGCACCTCGACCTCCTAGAGGAAGAAAGAGAAGAAGCTCAGAATGATACACGAAAAGAAAAAAATTGAGCAATACTTCAACAAGCGAGTGAAGCTCAAGACATTCAAAATAGGAGATTTGGTCCTAAAGGAAAGCGGAGTCACCACTAAAGAAGAAGGCAAGTTGGGACTCCGTTGGGAAGGACCATACATGGTAGTAGCTAACAATAGGCCATGGTCCTATCCCCTAAAAGATAGCCAAGGCTAAGAGTTACCACATTCCTGGAATGCAGAGCACTTGAAGAAATTTTACCAGTGACGTCATTTTACCCTATATTCTTACATTCTTATATTTCCTACAAAGTGTTTGTTTATTATTAGAACTCCATCATTATCTCTGCATGATTATTGTTTCTCTCTTATTATGAATAAAGTGCACTTTTCAGCTCCATTCTCACCTAAAGAGACTATGCTGTGATCGGCTGGAACCCTTAAACACTAATGACGAGCCTAAATGACTCACGGTGCCATGTAGAAAGGGCACGAAGGTCATCAGATCACACCACCCTTAAACACCAATAATGAGCCTAAATGAGTCGCAGTACCATGTAAAAATGGCGCAAATGTCATCAGACCACGGCACCCTTAAACACTAATGATGAGCCTAAACGATACACGATGCCATGTAAAAAGGGCGTGAAGGTCATTAGACCACACCACCCTTAAACACCAAGGACGAGCCTAAACGACTCGCGATGCCATGTAAAAAGGGCACGAAGGTCCTTAAACCACACCACCCTGAAGCACCAACAATAAGCCTAAATGACTAGTGGTGCCATGTAAAAAGGGCGCAGATGTCCTTAGACCATGCCACCTTTAATTGCTGGTAATAAGTCTAAATGATGCACAACACACCATGCAAAGGTCACCGAGGCCAATAGATTGCCCCATCCTTATAAAGAACAGCTTTATAAAGAAAAAGGGGCACAAAGGCCAACGCCATGAAAAGGGCACAAAAGCCAACAGACTACCCCACCTTTACAAAGAAAAGGGGGCGCAAAGGCCAACACCACTCTCCAAACTCAATTCCCCACCAACAACAGAAAAAGGCCACAAAGTAAACAAAAGGCAACAATTGCATCACCTCAAAGGTCGGCCAACAACAAGAAAACATAGGAAGAAAACAAGGTCACCAACAGCGAGAAAATATAAGGAAATAAGCAAAGCAGTCACTCACAAAGGGAAAAGCATAATCCAATCCATATACAATTGTGAAAAGCCAAAACAAATATCCATAGGGGTTACAAAATGCTTATTACCAAAAGAAACTCAAGCATTTGCACCTCCAGAAGGCAGGGAAGGAGAAGGAATATCCTTAAAGGCGTCAGAAATTTCTGTTCGACCAAACCTATAGGCATAAAGGTAGGAAACAGTGTTAGGCTTAAACAAGTTTAGATCTGAGTGAGTCAAGTTGGTAGAAGGATTGGTAATCAGGTAAGACCTGAGCCTCAGTACGTCAGCACCATAGCCGTAAGCAAATATTTGCTTACGATCTTTGGCCATAGGGGCAGAAGCCAACTGGAAGCGTAGGCGAGTAATCTCATCCTTGGCGTCTGCTAGTTGAGCCTTCTTCTCATTCAGGTGAGCAATTACGTTCGGTGGTGGGACACTTCCTTTACACATTTATTCTCATTCTTACCTTGTTGGTAAATAGTTGGTTTCAAGTTTGGAAGTGATTCTAATTTTAATTTTGACCAAATGTTTGGTAGGAAACTTGTTTATTTATGTATTAATTTCTCATACAAAAGTTTAGATTTTTCCATTTTCATAATTTCAAATTTTGAAGCTATTTAAGTCCGACTTGGGGGCTTCATAAAATAATTTTGAATTTTATCATTAATTAATATTATTCATAGTTTTTTCTGTGTTTTGGGAAAATCTCTTGTCTTCTTCCTATGATTATCTGTTGAAACTTTCCGTTAGAATTAATCTAAATTCTGTTAGGCATCAGTTGGTATCAGAGCTTCAGAATCTTTCCTGGGGTGATATCTCATCAGTTTCTATGGTTGGTGGTTGTGGTCATCGTGGGTAGGTTTCGAACGAGGAAGTCTTGCACCGTGATTGTAGCATTCAGGATGTGATGATTGAGGATTTGCAGAGGCAAGTTGCATAGTTAATCTGATGTCTAACGATGCAGGATATCGATGATCGTGAGATGGAAGATCATGATTCCGATTCTAGTTTTGAGAATCCGTATCACATTCATACTCTATTCTGGGAGCACCGTGGTCAGAAAGAGCATTGTGGGGATCTCAACTTTAGAGTTGATTTACCAGAATTTTCTGGTACTCTTCAGGTTGAAGATTTCATTGATTTATTGCATGAGATTGAGTAGATTCACTTCTCTGAGGAAGAAGAGTTTGAGGATAGACATTCTTCCATAGGATGAAACTCTATACTAATCTACGATACCTATCCAAATAAAGATAACCCAGTGGATGAGATAAATATTTTTATTGAAAACATAGAACATTTGGAAAAAGAAAATTGTGGTGAACTTTTGATGTTTGAAGATCATAAAACAACTTTTGAGACAATTAACTATGTTGATTTTCTTAGAGTTATAGATTTTTTTTTTCAAAATCTCCTATGCAAAATATATATATATTTTTGGATTTGAGACGTGGGAAAGAAAATTAATTTTGGAATATAAGATATTCAATATTATTTTATTTCGAGTCGATAAAATCAATTTTAGTTTTTCCATGATCATCAGGATGATACAATGAAAAGAAAGAAAGATTGGCCTAATTGGACATCCAAGAGATCGAGGCAAGAAAGTTTAGAATTCGAGAACAAATTCCCTCCAATCCGATCAGAATGGTGCAAATCCAAATTGATATGGGATATTAGTTACTTTTTCTAAAATCATTCAGAATACTATGAGTTATTTTCATTCAAATTATATATTTATACTCATTCTTGCCTTGTTAATAAATATTTGGTTTCTATTATGGAAGTGATTCTAATTTTGATTTTCACCAAATTTTTGGTAGAAAACTTCTTTATTTATGTGTTAATTTCTCATACAATAATTTAGATTTTTTTCATTTTTGGAAAAATTTTCATAATTTAAAATTTTGCAGCGATTTAAGTCCGGCTTGTGCGCTTCATAAAATAATTTTAAAATTTATTATTAATCAATATTATTAAAAGTTTTTTTCTGTATTTTGGACAAATCTCTTATCTTCTCTTTGTGAATTATCTATTAAAACTAGCCACCAGAATTTATCTAAATTCTATCCAACATCAGTAAATGACCAAGCTAAAAGCTACATCTAGATAAAACTGTATTCAAAATGAGTTTGAGCAAACTAAGGTTGTCCAAACTTGGTTAGAATATCTAATAGTCCGATTCATATGTTCTAAATTCAGCTCGAACTTAACTCGGTTTGTAGAAAAATCACCTAAGCTTGACTCAAAGTTCACGATGTAATCAAGTCGTGTGTTTTATCATGTTTAGGTCAACTTGACTTGGCTCAACTAGATATTTTTTTAAATTCTCCTATTTTATCAATTTAAAAATAATAATGAATCAATGATTGTTACTATGTGGAACACAGTTTTGTTTGTTGCTTCCACCTATCAATTAGCCAGAGGATGGCTGGGGAAGAATACATGACTTTGATTTTCAGCTCCGTGCACCAATCTCTGTACTGGTTGCAGTCAAATTGTCACATGATATCTAAGACTATCACCTGTGGTATGCCGAAGCAACATACAATAGATTTCCAAAGGAATTTTATTCCATTGATGGCCTTAATCTTCGCTAGCACCTCCACTTCTACCCACTTCATGAAGTAATCAATGGCGACTACTGCATACTTGACTTTCCACTCCGAAAGCAGCTCACACAAGCTTGTTTGCTCGCCAATTGTCTTCTCGTAGTATTTGTCGAAGGCTGAAATATTTGAAATGGTCACACCACTCCTAGACTTGTTGTAGGTACATTCTAAGCTTATATTCCCCTGTCACATTGTTCATTATCACCTAGGAAACCGCATATGTGACGCCCCCAAATTTTGCTTGGGATTGAACAGACATCCGAAGCGTCGGGACATGCAACACATGGTTACCTGCCCCTGTTCATGACATATAAAATGCAATGTTCATAACATGCATCTAGCATTATGCAATATTCGCAGCGGATAATTTTTTTTTCTTGAGCAATACTACGCACCAAACTTATAATATCCCAAATAGTTAAATCATAACCAAGCATACTTAATAAAATAAACATCCACGATTTTAGTACGAGTCTTAGAAGACTATAACCTCAAAAACATGGGAGACCAAACTCCATATTTACATTACCAAAATACACTATTGAGGAAGTTCGTCGAGTAACTCGTGTAACTCGACTAATGAGGCCAGAATACTGTCCAAAAACTAACTATGGAAGCTGTAAGCTCCCCGTCGTGTCTGCGGCGTCTACTCAACCTCCTTCAGTCTACGAATGTCTGCTCTCTGCTCTGATCCTGACACATCGCCTACCATTCGGGGGGAATGGTAGTTGGGACTACCATGGTGAGATTTGATTACAAATCTCAGTAAGTTAACAGGAAACTCCCACACAGGTTAAAGATGCATGCATGGCAGTAAAAGCATAAATGCATAAATAAAGTCGTAAATAAACATAACATAACTTTACATATAGCATGACATAACTTGAACTTAAACGTGAACTGAACTTGACTTAACATGACATGAACTTGAGCTTAAAACATAACATGGACTAGCAACATAACATGAACACGAAACTTGAAACATAACATGGACTTGAAACATAGCACGAACGTGAACATGCATAACATAAATATGAACTTGAACTTAACATAAACCTGATCATAACATGACATAAACGTGAACTTGAGACATAATGTGAACGTGAACATAACATAACATGAACGTGAACTTGAAAATAACATGTACGTGAACATAACATGACAGAAACATGAACTTGAAACATAACATGAACATGAACATAATATAACATGAACGTGAGCTTGAACATATCATAAATATAAACATAACATGATATGAATATGAACTTGAAACTTAACGTGAACATGAACATAACTTGTACGTGAGTATAACATAACATAACATAAACTTGATCTGAAACTTGTCTTAATGTGGACTTGATCTTAAACTTATTCTTATCTCATGGGGTCACCATGATTGCTTATTCTTAACTTCTTGACATAAACTTGGAATCTTATTCAATTGACTTGATTAATAACGTGACCATATGGGTGCTACACGGGTCCCCTAGAGCCGTGTGTCCCTACCGATTACCGCATCACAACACAGATATCTACACCAGCTGTGAATGCGTTAATACGTACTCCACAGTTGTGGTGGCCCCACGTATTTTACGTGTTACAATTGCTGTGTCTCACATGGTGTATGCTCCACAGTTTTTGTGGCCCCATACTTCATGCTCCACAGTTGTTGTGGCCCCATGAATACACGTAAAATAAAATATGGCACCATCGGCGTTAGTGCCTGGCGCGCTCCGGTGACCAGCTAATTAGGCCCCATTCGCAACCTGTTGACTGTACTTCGTTAACCCAGGGAATTTCACACCTATTTAGACACTCCAGCGTGAACAAATGAGTTCCACTAGGATATTACCCCATCCTAACACTTAAGGTCGTGATTGACATTAATAACTTAACTTGAACGTGATCTGAAACTTGACTTAACATAAACTTGATTTGACTTCTTTACTTAACATGACATACTTGTAATGGTGAATATTACATGATATGACATATATGTATCATATGGCATACTTATAACATATAGCAATACGAGACAGAATAGATTGTGTAACAGATAAATATTCGTGACAGAATAAATCATGCATAACAGATAAACATGTAATGACGTGGCATGACATGGCATATATGATAACATATATACATAAATTGCAGTTCCCTTACCCATCATACATACACAATAAACTGATAGTAAGTTAGAAGCTAACTTACCTCGATCGTCGCGTTCTACGAGAATAAAGCACGAAAAGCGTGGAACTGTAAGAAGGTATTCTAAAAGTTAGACATTTAATTACTAACAATTAGAAACATGAAAACAAGCTAACTTAGAGTAAAATTATCATTTTACCCCCTACATGTGGGAAACTGACCATTTTACCCCTAACTTAAAGATTTCACATCCTAATTCTAAAAATTTTCAAAATTTACATTCCTCATGTAAATTTTGTCCTAAACTTAAATATTAACTCAGAAAGATTTAAAACAAATCACAACTATGGAAAACACACTATGGAAGAAACATCCATAGGCTATTTCTCTTGATTTTTGTTGCAATTCCTTCCAACTTCAAAACTCATGCTTAAACCAAAATTTTGCAACAAACATCTTCCAATCCTAAGTTTAAAACCATACTTAAAATATTCATTTAGAAAAAGCTAATAATCAACACCAAACTTTTTGTAAAAAGATCCAAATCCTTGAATCACAAGCTTTGACCCTAGATCAAAACATCTCCAAGAATTCCAAAAAAATCAAATCTTACTTCTAACATATTCAAAACATCATCCTAAGATCAACCATGCTTTAAGTCATCCAACTAAAGTCACCAAAATCACAAAATAACACTTGGAGTTTTTGGTTTTACGCTCAGTCCAAAAACAGAAACTTTTTCCTCAACTAGTTTTGATAAATCTCTTGATCAATGGCTTAACAATGTGAGATCTTCGAAATAAAGCATCACATGGTTTAAGAATGTGTCTTAAATAGGATCCAACCATCAAATTTGAAATCACATGGCTAAAAATCAATAAAACATAGATCTAACCCAAACACATCAAATCTTAGGCCTAACCGGAATTCTCTTGCATAGAAAAATCATATCTTTGAAACTAATACTAAATATCTTCAAAATAATATCCTAACATGAAAATAAGAGACTAAGTATCATCATATAAAAATATCAAAGCCTTTAGATTAAGATCAAACCTCGAAATATTCAAACTTTCTCCAAATAAAAACTGTTTTGCCACTTCCAGTTTTCAAGTTTCTAGATCTAAGCAAATCTATCATCAAAAGCTTTAGTCATGCAACAAAACCTCAATGAACACTCTTAAACACATGATAAAAACACTCCATAAAATTTTTGGACCAAGATATGTCCATTAGCTTGGTCAAAAACTCCAAAACATAACATACTCTCCAGATTCACGCCAGAATGACCTTTCCATGGTTAAAAATACTTTTGACCGACAAAATGACCGTGGAATGATACTAATAATATATCTAAGGAAACTAGACTCAAATAGGAACAACTTTTATGAAAGAGTCATCATGTGAAAATACTTACAAAGGGTCTAAAAGCTCTATGCAAAAAGACACAGAAATATGCCCGAGAGAGCTCTTTTGGGTTTCTCTCTAAGAACGGGGTGAATAAGTGATGAAAGGGAAGTAAGTGTGACTTCCACGACTCAAGACTTCTGTAGGGGGAAGATATGGACCTGAATGACCATTGATTGGAGGTAGATATGTTACATAAAGTGGAGAATAGGGAGGGGAAAGGACAGCCTGCAAAAGCTGTGAGTTATGGAGGTTGATAGGGTGGGTTTCTCCATCTCATCAAGGCACTATTGGGTGCAGCCAAGGATAGTGAATGGTCTGCCATGTGGGGGAGGAAACTTCTCCAAGAAGCCTTGCCAAGGTGGCCAAATTCGTGGGCCTTGGTGGGCCCCAACCAAGTGGGCTTCAATTTGGGATTTAAATAGGGTTTGGTTAGGGTTTGAGATGCTATCATGCCCAAGTCCAATTTTTCTTTACCCAATCAAATTTCCAAGGTTTAAAAGGTTGTATAATAATGTCATAACAATAATTTGAGAAATTAATAGCATGTGGAAGTGATTTAATCAAGTGATTAAACACAATGCTAGAAATTGGTTCGAAAAGGGTTTGAAGGCCAATTTAGGGTTTGGGGAAACCGTTTAGGGTTTCGATTTTAACCAAGCTTTTGGGGCTTCAATTGGATTCCAACCATTTAGGGTTTCACTAGGGTTGAAACCCTCTTTGATCTGGCTCAATTTGGTTGATAAGATGAAAAAGGTTTTGCTTAGGTGGCATGATCTTACATTTTGATTTCCTTCGCAAATCCATCTAATGGTTCCTCTTTACGCCAAGTATCTAATACTATTCATTATGTGTGGCTAAGATCTTGCCAAGTGTCTAAATAAAACTTCTCTAACCTAATTTGGACATTCCACACTGTGATTTTGAAAACACTGCACTTAGTACGCTTATCGAGGTTACTATTCACTCCAAAAAAAAGCTCAATAAACTTAGTATTGAAAAATCATAAATATTCATATTAACCTACAGTAACCGTTTACCAAAACTCAACACCAAAGTGTCCCTATAAATAAATTCATAGTTTCAAACAGCCGTTTCGTTCGAAATTATGAAAATGGATTATTGGGCCATAAAATCTTAAATATTCTATTAAGTCTAGTGGCATAAACTATAACGTAATATGACACTTCTAACTACCTCAAACAATTAAAATCGCATTTCTGGCACCATAGCGAATGATAACACTGACTATGTTGAGAAACTAAAACCTTTGCGATTAGCCGATTCGTGAAAACTTATGGAGTTTTCACGAAGTTTCTCAAGTCTATAGAAATTCTACCATTGAATTTCTAGTGGGCTGTTACAACATACACATCGACCACCTATGCTCCTAATCCTTCTATTATGACGAGTCCTGCCATCAGAGCTTTATATTTTGCTTCATTGTTGGTAGATTTGAATACCAGCCTTTCAACATAATGGATCCCCTCACCCTCCTCGGTCATGAGGTAGAGGCCTACTCCCTCACTATTGCAGTAGAAGGAGCTGTTGACGTATATCTGCCAAGGATTTCCCTTTGATGTCACCAACAATTCTTATGGGAAATTCGGGAACTTGATAAAAGTCTGGTACAAATTTTATTTTCACGGCATTTCTAGGAATATAGTCGATATTAAACTCGTTGATTTCAATTGACCAATTCACCAATTTGCCAGATTGTTTTGTCTGTGCAAGACTTTTTTTCAAAGGGGTTTCTATCAGTACTCTTCTCGAATAGGCCACCTCAATCGGAGGGCCATTACCACTAGGGCTAATGCTGGGGGGTTGGTTGGGCCATCTGCCTACCCATGGGCTCAACAAGCCCATTGGCTTATTGGGCCCAGAATTTGTTTTTTGAGCCAGTTTTGGCCCAAAACATGTTTTCTTTTTTTGAAATAGACTTCATTTCATTCAATGAAACCGAAGTTACATCTGTGACTAATTAATACAGGAAAAACTAGATTACCAGCCAAACTACTCATCTGTTAGGGGTTCCCCAGCCCACAAATTTTTTTGTGACGGACATTGCCTTTAACTTCTATAAATTCTCTCATGACAAAAGTCAATAGAGAAAACGCTCTGTTAAAACAGAACTAAACGACCTCCCTTTCAAAAGAAAAGAGGTACAAACCTCTCTTTTAAAAGTTATCTCTAAATAAAAATAAACCAAATAAAGTTGCTAACTAATAATTCTAACTTATTACAAGTAGTATAAACTATTACACATTAATCTAAAACTAGTACAAATTAATCTAAAATATTACAAGTTGTCAAACAACTTAAATGCATAATAATGTTACAACAATTGAAATACATTGAAAAAAATAAGGAAATAATGGTAACAACATGTAGCAACTAGCAAGCATTTGCTAACTCTAAGTGACATCATAAAAGAAGAAAAAAAATGAGGATAAGAATAATATGATGTCTCAAAAAGAAAACAAAGTTAATTAGGATAAAGTAATAACATATGTACGAACTACAAAGAATTAATTAACAAAGTAACGAACCAATAGTGTATCAAAATCAAATTGCAACCAGTCTAGATTGAGATCGAGCATCTTTTCTTGAAGTTGTCCCTACAACAATTGAATTTGAAATTAAGTTTTTCAAATATATTAAACACAATCTATTATAAGCAAAAGTAAAGTAATGAATTAAAAGTGATTACCATTTCTAGGGTGATCAACATCCTCCTCCTCATAGCTCTATGCAAATTCTACCACCTCTCAAAACTAAATTGGCTTCCCTTTTGAGTGTAAATCAAAGCCTCCACACTGTGAGGACACAATGAACTCCAAAATGAATATGCACCCCCCGATGATAAATGCAGACTCTGAGGCTACGGTAAAAATAGGGATAGCCAAAATACTGTGGGTTATCTCTCCAAGGATAGGATACTTGATTACATTTACCTTCCACCAAGTTAAGATATCAAATTCCTCCACAAATGGGTATAATTATGGCGACAAGTATCTTCCAAGTTTGATTGGCCGTCTAGGTTCTTCCGAAACTCATGGGTATCTCTAAACCTCATGACCTACTTATGCTTGTTTGACCAATCGACTTTGGGAGGAGGCGATGTGGTGGATAATGGAATGTCTAAATTAATCCCCTGAATGCGTTGAACTCTCCATACAACCTACTAAGTGTGTCCTTAACCGTTCACACAAGTTGATCCACCTAGCCCTTCCTGCTAGTGCTTTCCAACCCATACGCTATTCCATCAATTTTGTACCACAGTTTAAGAACAATAGTGAAATAGCTAAACGTTGATCCTACTCAAATATCCTCAATATTTCTCACACTTAAGCCCATACTCAATGCCATAATCTATAAAGTAGACTCAATACTTTCACACATTTTATCCAATTGCTCTTTAATTTGTTAAACCTTTTGACAGTATTAGGGGTGCTACCCACCCATGGGGGGGCAGGGTCGACCCTTCCCAACACCTAGCCCCTACATGGGCAGGGGGTAGGGTTTGCACCCTTGCACCCAGTCCTTGGGAGGCGGGTTTGAAGATAAAAACCTCAACTGCCTCGCTTCCCACGCACTCCAATAGTACCCATGGCAAAATAGGCCTAAAAACTATTTCTGGGTCCAAAAGTGACCAAAAATACATTTATGGACCCAAACTGTCACACAATTTAAATTGTAAATTTAGATTTATAAATATAATCATAATTTAAAAAAATAGCATAGTTTTTAAATTTTTTGTGTATATAATATGTATCTTATTGCATCCTAATGTGGCCTTTGTGTAGGAGGTGAAGACAATATAATTTAGTAACTACAATTCTAATAAATCTAATAAAATTAATAACATATATTTTATAAATAGATATAAATATATATAATTCCCAGTGGGTGGCAGGGGCGGGGTTAGCCCATCCCTGCAAGGATTTTAGGGAAGGGTTGCCGGCTCCGCCCAGGTGGGGGCGAAGTGGTGGGGGCAGGCCTCCACTATCCTCACTTAGGTTCATGTTACTTGACAAAAAATTCTCAAAAATTCTACAAAAGTCTGAATATTTTTCAAATCAAAATTGTTGGGCTGCACCAATCTCCTTCCATCCTCATCAAAGTCGTAGACATATTGTATATCTACATCACCCATGGCATCAAAGACCTTTCTATACGACTCAACGATTTCCAACATGAAAAAGGTTGAGCTCCGTTTTGTAGAAGCATCATGATACAACATCTTGTTACATTGTATACCCCCATCACAAATAAAAATCTTGAATTTCTCAAGCTTAGCCAGTGAAGATCTCACAAGCCTCACTGTATTTCTTACTTTTGCAATCGAATCATGAACAACTTTCAAACCATCGGTCATAATAAGATTGAGGATGTGTACAACATCAAACATGCCAAACCTTACCACCCAATATAAACATATTCTCCTCTCTAACTTAATTCTTTAGATACTCAAGTGCAATATCCCACTCCTTTATTCTGGACTCCACCACCTTTCCAATGGTATCACCTTTGTGATTGACAATTAAACAAAACTGAAAAATCTTCTTATGTTACCTCCAATCACTAACTACAAAATGAGAAGTGAAACAAATTTATTTCAAGTTTTGGATTGATATCCATGTATTAGTGATGGGGCAAACTTTTTGAGCATTCAATTAATGTTTTAACAAATTTTCCTCTAGGCTATGTAATTTAAGAACATACTTCACCAACATGTGGCGGGAAGGAATGTTAAACCTAAGTTCCAAGTTCATAGAGTAAGTGGCTGGATTTTGATGTACGCAATGAAAACTCCCTAACCCCTTCTCTCTGAAACCTCTCTAACCCCCCAACCCAGAGGCGCTCGACGAGGGGGGTGGGAGCTTCGTCTCCCGCTAGCCTCCCTTTTTTCTCTGTTTGTTGTCTTTTTGTTTTCTCTTTAGGTTTTTTCAGGTCAATAAGGGAGGATACCGCTTCAGTCTGTCCAGCCGCCGACCGTCAACACGCACCCCTCTAGGGTGTTGGCCAGGTGCCGATCTACAAGCCCACCGAACTTGGTTCCAATCGGAGAGGGGCATTGCCAGCACGAGCGGGTCGAAGTCTTGGCTCCTTGCGGCATGTGGCTGTCACGCGCCTCCAAGGGACCACCTGCAGACGAGTTTCTCAGCTTCTTCGGATCCTCAGTCTCCAGTTCTTCAGTTTCCGAACGGCAGTGTTCCTCCTAGAGTTAGTTTTTGAGTCGAGCTCGTCCTCTGTTTGCAGGTTGTTTGTGCTCTGTTTTTTCCATCTTTTTGTTCGGCGTCCGGTTTTCTTTTTGCATGGTCTCTGCCACTGTTGGTTGGTGTCGCCGGGGTGGGTGTTTATCTTTTCTCTGTTTTTGTTTGTTTTTGGTTGTTCTGTTAGTTTCTTGTGAAGTCCACGGTGTGGTTATGAGTTTTTGTGGGGGCTCCATCTGAGGCAAAGAGCTGAGAGCGGCGGGTGATGTTATGGTCGGTGGTCGTACGGCCGGCATCCGCTGTGGAGGTTGCTGTGGTCCGTACGCAAGCTGGGTGCTCGTCTCGTTGGGGCTCGTGATGCCGATTGCCTGTGGAGGATGTGCCGCTAGAGCTCATGTCGTGCTCATGGTTGGTTTGTTTTTGTTAGTTTTTGTTTCGTTGGTTTGTCGATTTCTAGGTTTAGTGTAGTTATATGCTATTGGACTGTTTGTTCATAGCAGTTGTCTCCCGTATTCTGCCTCCTTGGAGGTTGGAGGGGTCCTCGTCTCTGGTCTTACAGAGCTTGTTAGAAGTTAAGACATTGTCCGTTACCTTGTGTGCGGGGAAGCTCATGAGCAATTGCGTTAGTTGGCTTATAGTCAGGTTTTTCTGTCTTGTTAAGTCGCAGTTGTAACTTCGTTTATGAATGAATGCAGTGAAGCATTTTTCTCAAAAAAAAAAAAAAAAAGTTCATAGAGTAAGCTTGGAACCCTTCATGCTCAACAGATAGAAAGTGTAGCTCGTCTATTACACCTCTCCTAGTCAAACTTCACAAACCCTTTCAACGTACTGCCCTCACTACTCCCATCCACCATCTTCCTAATTCCAATCTCCAATCTAGACTAATTCTTCTCAAGTATTGAATGTCTTATCGAACTCTTCTTACAATGTTTCTGTAAGTAAATTTTAAACTAGAATGTACTATGTCGTTTAAAGTGACATCCATAAACAACACTACAATGATTATACTTCGCTTGTGAGTGATTGAGGTTACCTCCCTCTAACTTGGCAAAATGTTCCCATACGATGGAAACAGGTTTTCTGTGTAGGGGTGTAGGAGAGGTAGTACTAGTACTACTATGAAGTTGATGCACAATCACAACTATCCATAAATTCACCAAACAATTGAACACTTGACATGATGTGCAAATCAGACATAAGTTAAAATTGCACAAAAAGCACACAATTTAGTTAGTTTCTAGATTGGCGTCTTATGGGGTTTTAGTTTTGAAACCCTAAAATATATTAGGTTAGGAGTTTAATAATGAGCCCTTAACCTAATTTAGGCTATCAGTCTGAAACTCTAATATAAATTAGGGTTCGTTTGGCAACACAACTATTCTAAAGTAATTTTAGATATTTGTTTCCCAAATATCACTATACAAAAAACAGTTTTCAATTTCAAATTTTCAACTTTGTCATCTAATCATTACAACTTTTCCAAACTCCTGAACAAAATACAAAATAATAGAACCTTCTTAAAATTTTAAATAAAATTCTATTAAAAAATTATATTCAAACAATTTTTAACTTTATAATATTTTTATTCAACTTTTTCTCTATAATTTTTGAAAATCCTATAAAATAACTTAACTCAAACCATTTCACTACTATTCACAAATATACTAAGATATTCTAAGTATCCAAGGCCCTTAGTGGTTTGGATTGAAACCCTAAACTAATTTAGGGGTTCAGTTCGAAATCCTAAATTAGGTTAGGGATTTGGATTGAACCCCTAACTTATTCAGGGTCTTGGATTTGACACCCTAAAATCATGTACAGGCTCAATCTGAACCCCTAAACTAATTTAGGATTTCAAATTGAAACCCTAATTTTCCTCCAAAACAGAATGTTCAAACACTGAATTCAAACTTCATAGCATCTAAAAAACGACCTCATTCTCCATCAGAACAATCCCATCCTCATCGCAATAGATAAAACAAACGGATTTGGGAATTTAGTCTAGTGCCTCATGCCTTGTGTAAGGGTCTTGACGAGATTCCGTGTTGCCAAGGGTGCAAACCAAAGGGTTAAGGTTTGGTCGGGTTAGGTGTGCCTCATCTAAATGGAAGTGCACGTGTTGGATACAGATATAGAATTGTAGCTGAATAGATATAGGTTTAGTCGGTAAAGTAGACCTTGTAATACCAGTACTCTAAAACATAATCTTAGAAATGATTATTTTATTCCTCATATATTTAACATAGAGTTTCATACTACTCAAATGGTATATTCATCTTCTAAAGGGTAGCAGATCGAATATAATTGTTCGCCCTATTCTAACAGGATAAGCACAACTCAAGATGATGCATGGCTCCTATGTTAGAGATAAGTCTCCATCCTTAGAGTTCATGTGGGATCGACTCTTCTTTCTTGGGCATCACTCCTGGTTCTAACTCTATGTCAAAATCTATGGTTTTGAGAATGAAACCATGGGTAGTTAGGTAGCCATAACAAAAGAAGATTTAATGAATAGTTCATGTAAATAATGATAGGACACATATATGTATGCTTTGGCAAGGAATCACCCTCTATGGTATAGACACATGGGTCTGTAAAACATGACAAGGAATCACTCTCTTAGTGAAATACATATATATAAGCATGTCAAGAAATCACCCTTCAAGGAGTTACCCTTTTATGCAATGTATTTTAAAGCATGAATATTATTTAGGCGAGGAATCAATCATTGCTCTAATAGATCAAATCCATAAAATCATATTAGTTCCATAGGCACAATTTCCATCACACAAATGCTCAATATAAATATTCTTCACACAAACAATTGTTGCCTCATGGGTTAGCAGGGAATGAGCCACTCCACTATTGAAATAAGAGAAATCCCTTATACTTGACCAACATGGTGCAAGTAAACTTGCCTATACCCCAACACAAGTCGACTCTAACACAACGATAACATATTGCAATAGGTAACGTCTACCCTGCCAACCAACTCAAAGACACCAACACATGATGCTCCGGGGGATTTTACATCCCAACTATCAAGTGAGACCAACACTATATCGCCCCACCCCAATCATTCATGGGGAATCTCTCTACATATTTAAAACTCGTGACGACATTTCACAGGAATGATCCGGAGAACTCCATCATGTCCCATGATTATTGACGCACAGTATGCTTATTCACATAAAGATAAAAAGTCAGGGAAAACAACAAACACATTCATATTCAGAAAGCAAGAAATGAACATAAGATAAACATAGTGATCAAAGCATATTTATTCATGTTCAGAAAATGAAATGTTAAGTAATATGAAAATGCCTCTGACATACAACATTCACCCCACATTCCCTAGTCTTTTCTTAGAAGCTAACATATCTCACAGTGTCTATTTCGCTACTGTACTACACCGCTCCTTCTATGCTCTTTTGGAGAATGCAGCTCCATAAGTGAGATTTTGTCCCATGTCCAAATCTCTTTTATACGGTAGGACAATTTGACGTCCTTCTGACTACAAGTATGCTTGTATGGGAGTATTTTACCCTCGGCTGTCGTATTGTAGGATGACAGAGAAGGACAACTAGGGCATGGTCTGCACTCCCTTACGACCTGTCAACTCCTTAATCCTTCATTAGATGAGGGTCTTCCACATGGCGGTGGGCCATACTTCCGTGTTTAGATTATATGACTTCCTGAATCATAACCACTTAAGTAGACCGACTCCGGATGTAACCCTTCAGGTGGAGTGTGGGCTTTCGTGTACAACACTGCCACTATTCTGAGCAATTTTGGTGTAGTTTCTTAAAGCTCCCATATCTGCGCCAATTTGTACTGGACTTTTACTTACCTTGCATAGGTAGCTCTTGTCTCATCTTAGCCACCAGCCTCTTTAGCTCCTCATTCTCTCCTTCAGAGTGGCTACTTAGGGACTCAACTTTGTGACGCCCCCAACTCCCACGTACGGACACGTGGAAATCGAGGCATCAAGACTATAACAACACGGGTCACACATCCCATCGCCAAGTGCCAAGTGTGTGTATATGCAACATGTGTACAAAATAAATCTCGCAGCGGATAATAAAGTCTTAAACTAAATACCAGAATTTTGTTTAAATACAAATCAGTTTAAAACACACATAATAAAATATTACAAGTTCAACACTGTTTCAATCCAAATACATAACATAAAAAAAAATAAAGATAATATCCTAGGGTAAACAACTCCAAGTCAATACTCTGGCGGAGCCGCCTCCTCGGGCTCAGCCTCCTCCTCCACCTCAACCTCTGCATCAAAATCTACGGTACCAAAAATGGTGCCGCAGGTAAGTAATAATCCAAACACCACAAGATAAAAATATATTACACTCAATAATATGCATGAAAAGATACCAAAAGCACATGTCCCAAAAATTCACATTTTTCCACACACGCCAAAATCTTATCTTTAAAACAAGTCCTTGTCATTACCCCAGATAATGACCCAAACCAAGAAACCACCATTTTTCCAGAAAATGGATCACAATATCCTCTTACAAAACCTCGACATTATCCCAGAAAATGGTCCATATCCAATATCCAAAACCAGTTCCAATTAATGCATGCGCCATGATCTCCCCTAGGGATCATCCGCACGCTCTGGCTACTATGCCACACCACAGGTAATGACTACGCATGTGACATCTAAACGAGCGATCTCAATCTCGTGCCCAGCGCGTACCTGGACCAGGCATCCTCTAGTCCCCTCCTGCCAAGGGACCACGAAGTCGACACGACAGCGTTACCGTATCGTGCGATCCAGTCGTTGCCCAGCGACAACTCAGGGGATGTCTCTCAGTATTATCCACTCCCGATTGACCAAAGGAGCTCCACCGAGATAATACCACACCCCGGCTTGGGGTCGTGATACACACGCAACCAAAAATCCATTTATGCATGAAAACCCAGTTTTCAGTATCCAACACTTGTATATGCATGCACAATGCAATGCAAATGATATGACACAAATTATCCAACAATTCTCAACATCAACAACAAATAAACAACTCCGTCCTCAAATCCATCCGACTCCCGACTCCTCAGACTCAGTCCAGAATAACCAACCAGTCACAAATATTTATTGTAAAAGTAATAATATATTTAAATCTAAAATGAAGTTTGGAAAATACTTACAACGCTAGATGATAATTTTTGAAAGATCAACGAGCTACAAACGGCGAAGAAAAAGCAACGTAACAGTGTAAAAACATTGTGGTCGTAGGTTGTAAAATACCCACTTTTGAATGGGGACAAACCAAGGCTTGAGATTGATAGGGAATAGCTTAGAGGTATTTATGAAGCTAGTGGAAGTGAGAGTTAGACGTGGGAGTGAGAGTTAGCCGTGGGTGGCGGCGAAAACGGCGGTGGAAGGCCAAAATGGGTAAAACGGTGTTGAGCTCGTGGGGGTTGCTCCGGTGACGGATCGGAGCCGGAAATTGGTGGTTTAGGACGGCAAGAAGTCGGTGATAAAGTGGTGAAGAGATAGTGGCCGGAGGTGGAGTGACGGCGGCGGAACGGCACAAAAACCGTGCGGCTTGGAGGAGCTCATGGTGGTTAATGGTGGCTCGAATGGAGGTAAAATTTGGTGGAGATGATCACTGGCCGGAGGGGAAGAAATCTAGGTGGCCGGTGCAGGTCACGACACCGGCGAGCGGTGGTTCTGGGCGGAGAGAGAAAACAACGAAAATGAGAGGGGAAATGGCTTCGCGCGGGAGAGAACCAGGAGGAATAGAAAGAAAAAGAAAGAAAAAGAAGAAAAGAAATAGAAAGGAAAAAGAAAAGAGAAAAAGAAAAGATTGGGAAAAAGAAATGAGGTCCAATCCTCACCTCTGGAGTCCAAAAACTGATCCAACGAAAACAAATTTAAAAGTAATAAAACCAGAAAAATAATTTAAACACAACATAAAGCTAAATTATAATAAATAGCTATTAAAAACTAACAACTTAATTTTAAATCCAAAAACAAGCTAAAATAAATTAAATATCAATTTAAACTCAAAACAATAAATAAAAATCCAATTAAAATCTGATAATTTAAAATAAAAGAATTAGTATTTTAATTAAATTAAAATACTCCTTCAGTGAAAATACAAGTAAAAACGGGTATCACATTCTCCCCCCCTTAAAATAAATTTCGTCCTTAAAATTTGCAAGATCAAACGCTAATGTTAAAGCACAAGATTCCACTGAGACCAAGTTTAAGAAACATACCGCCATTTACTCAAACAAATACGGGTACTGCTCTCTCATATCTACAAGAGAAATCTTGAGCCAACGGATCTCCCCATGCCACCTTTACCAGAGGTATCGTCTTGGATCTCAACTTTTGCTCTTTCCAATCTATAATCTGCGTCGGGACAACCTCATAAGTAAGATCCGGTTGTAGCTGAATACACTCTGGGTCGACAAAGAGCGGCTCTTGTTGTCCAAAACTCTTCTTCAAGGATGATACATGGAAGACATCGTGAATTTCTCCAAAATATTCTGGCAATGCAATTCTATAAGCGACGGACCCTACCTTCTCCATAATCTGAAAAGGGCCAACATATCTCGGATCCAGTTTCCTCTTTTTACCAAAATGCTTAACTCCTTTCGTGGGAGAGACTTTGAGATAAACCCAATCACCTTCCTCAAAAGATAATTCTCTCCTCCTTGTATCCGCATAGCTTTTCTGACAACTCTGAGCTGCAGCCATTTTATCTCTTATAATCTGAACCTGACTTTACATTTCCTGAATTATTTCGGGCCCAATTATCTTATTCTCCCCAACTTCATCCCAACATAATGGCAATCTACACTTCCTCCCATAAAGAGCTTCATAAGGAGCTATCTGGATGGACGCATGGAAACTATTATTATAAGCGAATTCTATATGCGGCAAATGATTTTTCCAACTCCCTTGAAATTCCATAACACATGCTCGCAACATATCCTCAAGGGTCTTAATAGTGCGCTCTGATTGACCGTCCGTCTGAGGGTGATAAGCAGTACTAAACTTTAATTTAGTACCCAGAACTGCATGTAAACTCTTCCAAAAATGAGATGTGAACCTTGGGTCCCGATCCGACACAATACTCTTGGGTATTCCATGCAATCGCACTATCTCTTTTACATACATGCGAGTCAACTTTCCCAAAGAATCAATATTATTAACAGGCAAGAAATGAGCACTCTTGGTCAATCGGTCAACAATCACCCAAACTGAGTTCTTTCCACTAGGAGTCCTCGGTAAACCCACTACAAAATCCATAATAATGTCGTCCCAGTTCCACCTAGGAATAGGGAGGGGTTGCAAGCATACCAGCGGGTCTCTGATGTTCGGCCCTGACTTGACGGCAAGTGTCACATCTCTCAATATACAAGGCAATATCCCTCTTCATCCCTTCCCACCAATAATTTTTTTTCAAATCTCAATACATCTTCATGCTGCCAGGCTGAACTGAATAGGGGGCCGCATGAGCTTCTGCCATAATTCGCTCCTTAAATTCTGAATCTTTGGGGATTACTCTACGATCTCAGAACCGAAGAATTCCATCCTTATCCATACTATAATGTAATGGCCCTCTAGATTTTCTGACTCTTTTTCTAATATCTAGTAGCTTCGAGTCCTTCCTTTGAGGAGTTTTCAATTCCTCAAAATCAACTACTCGAATATCAAGAACTGAAGATAACACTTCCTCTTATTGCGAACTTTCGATAAGAAGCCTTCTCATCCCGCAAAGTAGTGAATCCAATCCTGACGATTCAGCTTCATTCTCCAAGTACGACTTCCGACTCAAAGCATCTGCAACTATATTTGCCTTTCCTGGATGATATTTGATCTCGCACTGATAATCACTTATTAACTCTAACCATCGCCTCTGCCTCATGTTGAGAGTCTTCTGAGAAAATAAGTGCTTCAAACTCTTATGATTGGTGTAGACTTCACAAACTTCTCCATACAAATAGTGCTTCCAGATCTTAAGAGCAAACACTATCGCTGTCAATTCTAAATCATGCGTAGGATAATTCTTCTCATAATCTTTCAGCTGACGAGATGCATAAGCAACAACTCGTCCCTCCTGCATAAGAACACATCCCAATCCAAACTTAGATGCATCACTGAAAACTACAAATGGCTTATACGGTTCTGGAAGTGCCAACACCGGTTCATATATATATTTTAATTCTTTCTATTGTATATAATTTATATATATAGTATATAATTATATATAAAATAGTTTTGTATTATAGGATAAATTACTAATTAAAATTTTATATCATTTTGTTTGTTGTATTAATAGTTATACTAAAATATTATAGTGCATATTAATAGTTATACTAATACTATATCACTATATATTATAACATACTATAATATATCACTATATTATATATTATAATATATTACTATAGTCTATAATACAATTATAATATACTATAATATACTACAATATATTATCACTATAGTATTATGTACTATATTATATATGTTATATAATATATAATATAATACATTAAAACCAAAAAATCGGACCGAACCAAACCGAAAAATGGTAGAACCAGAGTATCGGCTTATGAGGATAACCAATGCGTAACCGGTTTTGAAAAATCTAAAACCGGTGCATATCGGTTCGGTCCTAAATTTTGTCCTAAATCAGACTGGACCGATTACACCCCTACCTTTAACATCCAAAAAATCACCTTGATATCACCTTACTCAATTATTTCTTTCTTTGTTTATTTATTTTTATTAAATGTTATTGTTTGTGTAGGGATGAACTTTTTGATTGAAGAGATCTTGGATAATTTGTAAGAAATTATCTAAAATGCGAAAATCCTAAAACTTTTAGGCCTTTAGCTATAAGAAATGTTGCCCAGATGACTAACACAAGAGGAGGGGTGAATTGAGTTGTATTTAAAAAAATAACAATTATAAATCAAATATACAATATAAAATATAAACAAAATATGAAACAGCAATAAATATAAAGAGTAAGGGTAAGAGAGAAGCAAACTCAGTATGTTAACGAGGTTCGGCCCCACTGCCTACGTCCTCGCCTCAAGCTAACCCTTGAGGATCCCCGAATTCACTATTCAATCTCCTTCAGGTGGAGATAGAAACCTATTACACCTTTGAACAACACCGCTACAAAGGATCCGTGTAGAACACCCTCTACACTTGCAATCACCTTACACGTGGTGATTCAACGATT